>APFE030263729.1:5809-17477 GCA_000404065.3 Pinus taeda
GCCATATCCATTGGGTTGGGTATGTGATAAAACAAAGGTACAAGTGACTAGACAATGTAAAATTAGGTTTGCCATTGGTTCATTATTTGTAGATGAGGTTGAGTTAGATGTAATTCCCTTGGATATATGTGGAATTGTTTGGGAAGTCCTTACTTGTATGATAGAAAAGCAATTTTCTATAGAGCTGAAAATAAGTATCAACTCATTAAGTATGGAATTGAATATATTGTAAGAGCTCATAAACTGGAGAATAATTATACTCTCATAAACTCAGGGCAGATGAAAAGAATTGTAAATTCATGCAAACAATTTTTACTGATGGTTGTAAAGGAAAGGAAACTTGATAAAACCAATGTATTTGAAGGTTGTGATGCTAAACAACAAGATGATTTAGAAAAATTTGTTTTAGAATACAATATACTATTTCAAGAACCTAAAAGTCTACCACCCAAAAAGGAAATAGTGCATGATATTAATTTGTAGCAAGATGTTCCATTACATAACATCGAAATGTATAGGTTATCTGGTTTAGAGAATGCAGAAATCAAGAACCAAGTATAGGAGTTGCTCGAGAAAGGGTTCATAAGAACTAGCACATCACCATGTGGGTCTCCAATTGTCTTGGTGAGAAAGCGAGATGGCTCATGGAGAATGTGCATTGATTACCAAGCACTGAATAAGATAACAATCAAAAACCGTTATCCCCTTCATCGCATAGATGATCCATTATATCAGTTGAAAGAAGTTGTTTATTTTCCAAGTTGAACTTGCATAGTGGCTACCATCAAGTCAGAGTCGCAGAGCAAGATGCATGGAAGGCTGCTTTCAAAAAAAAATAGGGACTATATGAGTGGTTAGTTATTCCTTTTGGCTTAACTAATGCTCCTTCTACTTTCATGAGAGTAATGAGTGATGTACTCAAGCATTTTATTGATTATTTTGTCATTATATATCTAGATGACATTCTTATATTTAGTAAAACATGGGAAGAACATTTGAAGCATGTAAAGCAGACTCTAGATGTTTCGAAAAAAAAATTTATTTATGTTAAGCTATCAAAATGTGAATTTGGAAAAACATCTTTGAATTATTTGGGTCATATTGTAGGGGGTGGTGAATTGAAGATAGATCCCTCTAAAGTTGCAGCCATTGTAAATTGGCCGAAACCCAAATCTACTACAGAAGTTAGAAGCTTCCTAGGAGTAGCACAATGTTGGAGAAAGTTTATTGCTAACTTTTCCTTGATTGCAGCTCCCTTACATGCTTTAATAAGATTGAACAAGGTGTTTCAGTGGGGAGGCAAACAACAAAAAGCCTATGTCACCTTAAAAGAACAGATTAGTACAGCACCAGTACTAGCATTGCCCAATCTTCAAAGACCATTTTAGATTGAAATCGATGCCAATGACTATGCCATGGGAGTAGTGTTGATGCAACATGGTAAACCCATATTTTATCATTCTGAGACATTTAATTCTGCAGTAGTTAATTATCCCACATACGATAAAGAATTGTACGCATTAGTACAAAGTGTGAAAAAGTGGAAACATCTAATGGGTAAAGAGACATACATACCGATCATCAACCACTTCAATATTTACACTCACAAACTAAGTTTCAGAAATCAAGGCACTATAGGTGTATGGGTTTGCTACAACAGTTTTCATCTTGTCATCAGATATAAAAAGGGCATACACAATAAAGTTGCAAATATGTTGTCGAGACCAATCATAAATGCATCTACTATAATTAAGCATAATTGAGTATTGCATGAAAGCTACATTGAACAATATGCTCAAGATATAGACTTTAAAGATGTATATGGAACTTTAAGTCATGGGAAACAAGTAGAAGAATTGGATTATCATGTTAAGGGCCAACTCTTGTATCATTTTGGAAAGTTATGCATTCCTCAAATCGAAAGAGTAAAGATAATTCGAGAAGCACACACTTCTCTAATATCAAGTCACTTTGATGTAAGTAAAATAGTTGCACAGCTGCGAAGTTTTTTTTATTGGCCAAAAATGCATGAAACCATTTCGAGATATGTAAAAGGGTGTACCATGTGTGCTAAAAGCAAGCCTAGCAATAGAAAACTAGGCTTGTACACCCCACTACTAGTTCCTTCTCATCCTTGGGAAAGTGTTTCCATGGACTTTGTTGGGGAACTGCCTAAATCTAGAAAAGGTCATGACTATTTATATGTTATTGTGGATAGGTTAAGAAAAATGTGTATTTTAATACCTTGTAACAAAAAAATTACAGTTGAACAAACAACAAAGTTGTTCTTTCAGCATGTATGGGTTCCTTTTAGATTACCCACTTCCATTGTATCTGATCGAGATTCCTGATTTGTTGGGAAATTTTGGTCGAGTCTGTGGGAATCGATGGACACCCAAATGAAGAAGAGCATAGTCTTTCATCCACAAATAGATGGCCAAATAGAGGTGGTCAACCAGACAGTGATCCAGTTGCTCAGATGCAATTGCAGCAAGCATCCCAAGCTTTGGGATGAACATTTGCGTTATGTGCAACATGCTTTCAGCCAGGCTAAACATTATTCTACATAGAGATCTCCTTTTGAGACCTATTTTGGTTTCATACGAAGGTCTCCCTTGGATTCTATCTTTGGTAAAGACATAGCGGTCGATGGATATAGTGATGTGGACAAAGCAGCCAAGTTCATTGAACAAATCCAAGAGATCCACCAGGCAGTATAGGAACAACTGGAAAAGAGCCAAGCCAAGTACAAGCCAAGGCATGATAAGCATCACATTGAGCATGGTTTCCAAGTTGGTGATCAAGTTTGGCTATATATCAGAAAAAACAAAATGCAAGGTGAAGGTAAGAAGCTAAAGCTAATAAGGTATGGACCTTTCAAGATACTTGAGAAAATTGGTGAGAATGCTTTTCACCTTGATTCTCCAGCTTACATGCACATCTATTCAGTAGTTAATGTAGAAAGCTTGAGACTGTTTGAACCTTCATTGGTTGAAGATTCTGAAGAGCAGAGTCAATTGCCTTCTATTAATGATCTGTTGCCTTAATATCTCAATGAATTGCATGAAGATATGGTTCTACACAAGAAGGTGAGAACTACGTGCAGAGGGGATGTTGAGTACCTTAGAATTGGACTCAAGGGTTCAAAAACAAGCAGTGCAAGATGGACAGAAATTGGGCAAGTGAGGAATCTATATCCTCACTTGATTGATGCTTAGAAACCAACTTTTGGTGGTCCAAAAGCTTTTTAGTGGGAATGACATGGTCCAAATTAGATCCTAAAACATTCTCTAAGTTTTCAGGAACTCTTTAAAAATCATGTCAAGGTTTAAAATTCTTACAAAGATCAAGCTTATCAGAAATATCCTCATAACAGTTGCAATTTGTGATCAGCATGGAGCAACGAGGACCGTTGGTCCAGTGCGCAGACCGTTGGCCCATCATAACACGCGCTATCGTAAATTAGCAAAGGTAGAGGCCATTTGGAGAAACGGGGGTAGTCACTAATCACATATCGCAGGGCAAACCCCTCAAAGAAGGAAAGGCCGCAAGCACCTGGACCTGAAAAATTATAAAATGTAAT
The DNA here is from genome assembly GCA_000404065.3 of Pinus taeda. Classification (NCBI taxonomy): domain Eukaryota; kingdom Viridiplantae; phylum Streptophyta; class Pinopsida; order Pinales; family Pinaceae; genus Pinus; species Pinus taeda. The sequence goes on from APFE030263729.1 coordinate 9,393, forward strand.
GGATGTCGTTCTGATTCCATAAAAGCGGGATTCCACAAAACTGGTAGAATATCGGAGGGGCTATGAGCAGTAAGTGGTTTCAACCGAGTTCTGCCCGATGCCATACAATGAGTGCCACGTGTCTGGCGGATGAGAGAGAAAACCATTCGCATCGGATGGGTAAACGTCATGCTGCTTAGCCACCCGATATGAATGATGAACATAGGATCTGGGACCCCTAGATCAATGGTAGAGATGTGTTTTGATGGATGATTGGATTTGACAGGGTCAATAGGTAGGGTTTCATAGGATTTGAAGTTCGATATGGATGATGTGTTGGCAAAGGTCGTGTTTCGCAGGCATTCTTGGAGTTAACGGAATAAACGACCATTTCCAAGAGAACTGACACTCATCCATTAGGAAATAGGTGGCCACCTCCCTATGAAGCATTATACAGTGACTAATGATGTAGGATAGAGGGATTAAAATGGATAGAGGTGGTGAAACTAGAAAGCTGAGAAGCAGAAATGAACAGTCAAGAAGTAGATTGGCTTTAAAGCCACAAAGTGAGAGAGAGAAAGAAAGCTAAGAGTAGAGACCAGAAAGAAGAAGTCGAGCTGAACTACAGAAGCAAAGGCACCATCGAGCTAGAGTTAAGACAGAGCGAGAGAGAGTCAAAGAGTTTGTGTACTCCATAGAAGGCTTTAGAGGTTCAAGCGAACTCCTCTGTATATGCCTGTCATGTATGAGTCTCAGATTTGGCTCATACTACTGTGACCAATAGAGGTCGAGAGTTAGTAAGGAGAGTCTGTGTACTCTAGAGACTTGGGGGATCCAAGTAAAGTCTTGCTGATTTATATCTATGTGTGAAACTCAAATTGGGCTCACTGTTGTGAAAACTCTACTTTGAAAAAATAATAGAGACGCCACCACTGAAGGCTGGACCAGGAAACGTAGCCCAGGAGTATTGGGTAAACTCCTTATTAAACTTGTTGTGTTTATAGGTGTTGCCTATTGTGTTTTCTTTAACTGCTTCATTGCCTATGTATTTTGCAATCTTATCGATCCTTTGCACAAAATAACATATGCACATCCATGCACATGAGTCTGTAATACCTTATTCTTTGTCTTAGATCAAATTACAGTTCAATCACGCTCCAGGTCTTTTAGCGAAGGTATCAGAGGTAGTTACATTGACCTCCAGACAACAGCCTTTGTCGGTGCAATCCCCCAAGCTTTGCAAGGGTTCCCTACAGAAGTACTGTTGAACGTGATGCAACGTCAACCTCAAGTGCCACGGGATTACCCTCCATAGCCACCTGTGTAGATCCCTAAGATAGGAAACTAAAGACACCAACTCATTTCAGAAGCTGGAAAAAACAATCATGAGGTAGGATCTGACAGATAAGAGAGGGGGTATATGTCGTCCTTATATTCACAAACCCTCATGCTTAACTCCCAATCATGAAGCTTTCCCGATCTCCCTAATGCTATTGGATTTCACTCTTTAATCAGGCTTCTATGTTTTACAATTTAGAATTACCTTAGAGAGTTTACTCTCCTCTTTCCTAATCCAAGGCCCTAAATAAACCTAAAACTTGTTGGTGTATTCTGATGACAATACAAAAAGTTCTAGATTATTTTATTAAGCGCTTGATTTTAAGTGGCTATTCTTCTTAAGTCAAAGGGACAATATGGACATGAAACCGATGGTGTTTGTATGATGCAAAAGAAATTAATGAAAAACTAACTTATATGAAATGCAATTATTTTTTCTTCGATGAAACGAAATTTCTACTTGGTTTCTAAGAAACTTCTATAAAGAAAAAACTTTTTCCTTTTCTTGTCTTATAGCATACTTCACACTCATAAAAACTAAAAAGACTATTAATGCTTTAATAATGCAAAACTACCCTATTGCAAGGTGTACATGATAATGCAACATTCTAGATTACTCTAAAAAGAAATGAAAGAAATTGTTTATAACTTTTAATAAGCCAACTTAAGTGTTTCAAAAGAATGCAAGTTTCAAATACAACTTTCCTCCAAATAAGAAAGGCAAATCTTGAATAATCACAATTCACTTTCACAAAATCAAACTCAGTAAAAGAAAGCAAAAAAATGTTTTTTAAGAACTTTTATTTTTCAAGAAGCAATGGAAACAACTTTTCAAAATCACTAAAAATGCCACCAAAGACTCAAAGACCAAAAGCAAAGCACAAGGAAACTTTGTAAGTTACCATTTCAACACGAATGAAAACTTGAACAGAAAGGGCTTCACTTGCACTAAACGATCCAAAAGCAGGAAAAGAGCTTTGAGAAACTGACCGTGAAGTTAGGAAAGAAACACTTTCAAATTCATCAAAAAGAAACTTTCAAAAAGGAGGAAAAGGTGTAAGGCCACGAAATAATGAAAAGAAAAGAAAGTAGACCAATAATCAAGCTTGACACAAACATTGAGAACAATCTACTGTTATGGAAGAACAGAACAATCAAGAAATTCTATAAGAAGTCTTGTGTGTTCAAACACAAATCATAAAACTCACTCAAAAACAAACCTAGGCCAAAACTTTTCAAAGCAAAAGAGAATTCAAAACAGTAAGCTCACTGAATAATTAAATTCTAAAGGCAGAAATTGACCACTTAGAAACCAAACAAACCAGGAAACAAATCTTTTTTGGATAGAAAGTTTTGAAAAAAGCATGCAAAAAATGATATATGCGACTTTGTTCAAACACGGGTGCATGTACACGCTCTTCTGACAAAGGAAACTCACGTATACATAGTTTCACTTCACAAAAGCAAGTATGTGTATGCTACTGTAAACAGACAAAGGTGTGCATACTTAGTTTTGCAAGAAAAATAAAAAAGCAAGGCCTGATAAAAAAGATCAGACTTGAGGTCTGAGTTCCTATAGGAGTAGGCAATACTGTCACAACAAGAAAACAAAGAACTGAGCCCCGATTGACACTAAACAACCCAAACTAGGAATAACAAGATTGTTAACCCTAGTGGAGTTGCCATTTATGTTACGGGAATAAGTACACTAGGATTTTGGGTTAGAACCCCAATAGAGCAAGAGCAATCTACATCAAGAAACATGGATACAACTCAGGCAACATGCTTAAATAAACAAACTATGCAAGAATGAACATACCAGGATGTCCTTCATTTGCGTAGTTCCAGTAGGGTTCAGACCCTCTGCAACTCTTGATCATCTTCGAATTTGAAAATCAACCAATTCGAACATACATAGTAGCATATAGATAAAGCATTTTAATGAAATAAACTTTATATCATATAAGTAAGATGATTAGTTATACATCAAAATGACATTCATACATGAATTACAACAACATCTGATGCATAAACAATGTCAATCTCAGGAACAAGACACCATTTCATTTTATTGTAGAGAATTATAATAAGCATGGAGAGAATTCACCTAAGTCTTCTTCTTCTGGCTCCAAGCGGAACCGTCCTCTAGGTCCGTCCAATCCCAGTCTTCAACAACCTCCTTCCATAACCAATACCATGATATCTTAAGCAGGTGGGAGAATATCAACACTCAAGGAAACAAGGGTTTCCTGAAACTTGGGGAAGTACTTGAAGCACATAGATACTTCAGACTCAGTCAGAGGATAATCTCAATATAATAACTCTATCTCTTCTCCTACATAAGGCCTTCCCATAGAAGTCTATTTATACTTCTCCCAATCAGTTTTTTGGTTGGGAAACAGTTGGGCCATGGGCACTAGGAGGTAATCAACACGTAAAACCCGTGAAATCTGCCCAAAGTTAAGGAAATTTAAGTTTTTTAAGTGTTTTAACACATATACGTGGGTTGGGTATTCACTAACCCATGTGTTCATGCTTTTATCACAGGGAAAAGTAGTGTACATCGAGTAAAACACCGTTTTTAAAATATTTGGACCAAGTCTGGAAGGAGAGGCTACCCTAGGCCATAAACCAAGCATCACAAATACCAAGGGTGATATTTGGAGCTATAACAGGAAGACAATGACAAATTTGTAGAGGTATGTGTATTAGACCAAGATGCAATAAAAAGTAGTTAGGTTCATAAGAGCATGCATTTTTGTTGTACCAACAAGCCTAGTAATGAGAAGTAAGGTCTACATTTTCCCTTTCATGTAACCACTCATCCTTAGGAAAGCATTTAAATGGACTTCTAGGATTTTTACCACAATCATGAAGGGACATGACTACCTATTCATGGTAGTTGATAGGTTCAACAAGATGTGTGTTTTAATGCCCTTTAAAAACACCATTAGTGGGAAAGAAGAAATGGACTTATTATTTGGACATGTCTAAGTATGATATGGGATACCAAGGAGCATTGTTCAGGTAAGAATACAATGTTTAGTTCATTTCAGACTACGTTATGGGCAAATATGGATATATATTTGAATGGGTATACAACATTCAATCTATATAAAAATAGGGAAACATTACTCAATAACACTTTGGTGCAACTTTTGAGGGGTTAAAAGTAGACGTGTTAAAAGACATGGAATGAAAATAAAATATATATTCAACAGTATTATAGTAGACCAGTCCACACTTATCTTATTAACTGTCCATTTGAAACTTTTTTTTGATAACTACCACCTCCACCTTTGGATATTTCATATGGACAACAAGGAGGAGTGAGGGAGGATCTTACAGTGGATACCTTAATGATGGAAAAAATTGTTGAGAAGATCAAGAAATCTATATATAGATACTAGAGACATTGCATATGTCATAAAAAACAAAGAATAGGAATGATCAACACGAAACAAAGAATTCGTTGAAGGTGGGAGACATATTATCGTTACAATTAAATGAGAGGATACATGGTCTTGGTAATAAAATCAAGGCTTTGTAATATGGTCCCTTTTAAATATTGGAAAATTTTGGAGAGAACTCTTATAGACTCAATATACATCCATACATGTACATTTACTAAGTGGTTAATATAGGGAATCTAAAAATATATGATCCTTCCATGCTAGACAATGAAGAGGAATATGTCATCCTTTCTATAGAGAATTTGGCTTCAAATGTTCTAGTAGAGTTGATAGAATATATAGTTTATATAATAGGTCCTATTGATAGTTCTGGACCTGCCAACATGTCAAGGGGATCTCCTCGATATGAAGTCCCAATTAGACCTCAGATCATTTGGTGTAGGAGTCCTAACATTGGGTCACAAGGTAATGCCTTCACCACGGTGTTGCATAGAGGCAAGTAGAATAACTCTGTCAACAGCAAGGGTGTGACTGATGCAGTGAGTCAAGGAAGGTGTATGAGAGGTTCCAAAACGTCGAAGGGGGAAGGAGGTGAAGGTGAGTTCCAGGTTGAAAGGGACCAATCCCAACTTTGCTAGGAACACACAACACAAAGCGCATGCATAGCTTCTGGTGGAGCAGTCCACTCGAATGAGGCAATCACATCATACAAGGTAGGATAACACGTACAACACTCATAGATCGGTCTGAGATGAGTGTGATAATTGTTATAGCAAGGTTCAAGTGAAAGGCCTATCTGATGTCCGATAGAGTAGTCGACATGGACGGTGACAACATTAACAACATATGCAACAAATTAACAACAAGATTCATATAATTGCATGTGAATAAGCTCATACACAAGTATATAAGTTAAACAACACATATCATTAAAGAAATTAGAGCAGTCCAACTACAATAAAAACATATGCATGAAAATGTGTTGGCTCCTATTATATAAAGAAGTGTAAGTCACAATCATTCAATAAATCCACATAAACCTGTTAGCCCCAATAGTGGAATGTTACAACCACATCTCCTTGCTCCTCCCAAGAGATGTACTAGCTCCGGGTAGTGGAGAAGCCAAGGCGCATTACAATACTATCCAAGCCTTCTTCAAAGTAGTCTTAGTGGAAGCTTGGTTGACCAAAATCCTATACAATGAGTTATGAGGGAATATTTATAGCGAAGGGTGCAGTGACCCTTGACATTCCCCTTTGTGACAGTTCAACTATCCTCATGACTCTTCACCTACTCTATGAACATTACTTCCAACTTTTGACACGTGACTTGCACTTGACATGACTCAACGTTATAATGCACATATACTCATGTCAGACAACATGGTTTCAGCAAGCCAAGAAAGACATCATTGACACTCAGTCCGTTGTGGTGAGACCAACTCTTTGACATGCTTCTGATGGTGAAGGTGGTGATCTGATGCCAAGCTTGGTCATCCCTGATGGTGTGCATGCACCTCATGGTGACATCTTGCTGAAGCAAACTCTTTTCCCTGTTGTAACCGGTGCATTGGTTCGCCCCCTTCATCCAACTCGTCTGCTAACATGTGCATGGTATTCTTGTGTACGGTTGAACTAGAAATGCACTAATGTATAGTGTCTATGTTGGTCTTCAAGTGTGTGTTGGCAGTCATGCGCATAAACCTGACGAAGTACATGTTCAGCCCCAATTGGACTTGCTTCTTGTCTTTGCCTTGGTGAGTGTATTGAATGGGTTGGATTGCATGTGTGCTCTCAGTGACATGCATGCTATTGAATCCCTTACATGTGATCAACAATGCTTCTCACCATGTCTACTCTATGTCAGTTGCTGGCATGTATCCTTAACTTGTACAGGCGTAGTTTCATTTGTGAGTGCATGTTGCGCCCACTGATGTTCCTGTTCCTATTGCAACTCATTCGTCTCTCTGTGCAGCTTCATGTTCTTCCCGAGTTACTACTTGAGCACATGTGCCTCTTTCTTTATTCCACCTTCTTCTTTCGCACGGTCTTCATGTCACACCGTCACTTCATAGCCGAACTCTCCAAAGTTACTTTCATCATCAATGGACCTACTTAAGCCTGCAACCTTATTCCACATCCATGTTGTGAACAAACCTCCTCTTGCATTCATTGCATATGTTGTCTTTAATTGCTGTTCATGATGTTTCTTCTGTCATATCTTGATGTCCTTGTCTATGAACAACTTGATTTCTTCGAGAGTAGGCAAGTCCATAAACACTTGATCGATTGCATCCCCAAGTTTGCTATGAATGGTGTCTTCATCTTTGCTCTCTTGGAAACCATTATACCTGTATTGCTGAGAGGCAGATGAATACTTGCGATACCTGGAGAAATGGAAACACTCATGGCAAGCAATATATCAGTTGAAAATGAAAATGAACATGAGAACTGAATTGCAACATACCTGGGTGAATGATAATGAACGTTGCGTAATTTTGGCAGCGAAGTTAGGAGACCTTTTGATGCCTCGAAAATCGCTGCAACAACATTGGGGGATAACCACCCGGTCCGGACCTTAGTACAGCTCCTTTTCCGTTTGGGATGGTGGTTCCGACTGGATATAACGGGACCAGTTTCCCGATAATGAATAAAAGGGATGGATGAGTGATGAGTTGTCTGTTTTAATGATAGGCGGCTAGCTTATTCTATTAACAAAAATAAGAAAACTAATACTAATCCCGGGAACAACTTATTCATTTGAAATGCAGCGTTTAATAATCCTTATCTATTTAACAGGCATATAGATAACTCTATAAAATAAACACAGATATTCAATCATTTAAAGATTACTTCATATGAATAGTCAAACAAAGCGATTAACACAGATTACTACATTCACCATTTATATCATCGATACATATACGATTGAAAGAAAAGCATGCTATAAACAGCCAATAGTGGGATGCATAAAGGATGCTGTTAAAACACATATATATAAGAGATAATAGCAAGAGCGATTAAATAAAAATTCACATAACAGGAATGAGTTCAGACACAGAAAATAGTACCATATGAGCTGCTAGTCATTCCCGAATATCAATCGCTATTTGAAATACTTCCTTCAACACAGGAATGCTTTTAAACAAAGACAGTAGTGCACATTTGTATAAAAACCTTCCTTATCAAAATTAGAATAATTGGTCTAGTTTCATAAAAGAATATCCCTGAAGTACAATAGTGAAACTTCAGGGTTTAAGTCATATACAAAACTTTACGACCCTTTCTAAATGCATGAAAGGGTCTATAAATACTACTAAGCTAAAAAAATCTATCAAACAAAATCCTACTAAATT
>APFE030263732.1:1109-60857 GCA_000404065.3 Pinus taeda
TTCAAGCAAAATTTGGTCACTAGGCATTAGGTCTAGGGTTTGCTTTCACTCCTTCTAAAGTTGTCCAATTGGCGGTCTATGTCATCATTCAGCTGAGTCTATCATCATTCATAGGGTTTTAATTATCATGTCAGTGTCTAATGAGTCATTTTACACCTTGTTCATGCTTCAGTTGTGCCTTGGCAAGTACGTTTCCCTCTCCTAGGGTTTTGAAGCCAATTTCTCTTGGGCGGACAAATCATCGGCAAAACTTGTTTCCTGATGTTCATACACCTTCCCCTATCCTTAAAGTACCATATCAAACACTTCCCAACACTCAGATCCCCAAATCCTCATTTTTGCACAAACCTAGTTTCTAGCTACAACCTGGCAATTTTCTAGGTTTGGCCTGTGATTTGCCCTTTTGGACCCCTTCCCCTCACTCAATCTCTGAGATTCCACTTTCCCCTGCTTCTTAACATCCCTCCCCACTCCCAAAAATTTCCCCAAGAATTTAGAAGCCCCCTATCCCCTTCATTTCGCTTCATTTCGACCAAATTCCTTGTTTCACACATCGGGGCAAGTTTCACTCAAATGATGTTTCAGATCAGTCAAAGATGAATTTTTGGAAACTGAGAGAGGTTTTTGTCCAAAACATGCCAAGGAAGAAAAACCTCCTTCAATTTTTACACAGGTGTCATGGTTTGAGAGAAATGCCAAAAATATCGGCGAGAATGAAGGTGCTCCAAGGACGGTTGGCCAAAACACAAAAACGAAAGAAAACCCCCGATCCACTCCAAATTTTGGCCAAAGCCTCTTTGGCTGAGAATAGTACTTGATTGGGGACTCCCAGCCCAAATTTCAAGAAATTTGGAGAAAATTTTGTCATTTGTGAATTTTTTGTGCAATTTACAGGTTTTTCCCGTGCCATGGTCGCGTTCCAAGCGCGACTATTTTGGAAGACTGCTCGGAATTTTGAAAACTTGGCATTTTTGGAAAGGGCATGCAAAGAGAAAACTTACCAATACTTGGGAGAAGCATGATTTTGAGATTTGAGCCTCCAAAAGCTCGAAATACATAAAAAAAATGACTTTCTGCCCACTTTTTGAGTTGCAGAAAGTGACCTTGGGAGAAATGGTTTTTGAGGGGGCAAACAACTCCAAATTCAGAAATTCCACTTGGGATGGAAAGTAGACAGACCAAGCTTTCCAATGAGCCATCTTGAACCTGATTTGGACCAGTGGAACCCACTCAAAAGTTGCTGCAAAGGGGCGCGACCAAACGAGCCAGCTTTGCCATAATTGACCTTTTTTGTCAAAAAAACACTGTTTTGACTATGGTTGACCATTTTTACTTGTAGATGATGGATAAATGTAATATTTTCGTGGCACTTTGATAGATTTTATCTCTCTTTACCCTTCTAGAAGCTTCCTTGATGTAAAAAGTGAATAATTAATGCATGAATCAGTTAGCTAACTTTTAGAGGCAAGGGAAGAGGTTGGCTTGCCTATATGATGTATTTTCTCAATAATTTTCAAAGGTTGGAAGGTTGGACTCTTGTGGGAGAAAGATTTATTGTATATTGTACATCTATCTCTGCAATTTAGAGAAAAGGAAGGCCAGGGTTTTGCAGACAAATTGTGGATTCTTGTGGATTGTTATGTTGATGGTGTGTTCTCTACATGTTCTTGTAAGTTTGTTTATGTATTCCACATCTCTCTTTTGCTTCTATTTGGACAAATGAAGTGATAAAGTTTGAAATCATGCTTTGACATGCTCAGCTTTTTAGTTTGTTCCAAATTTATGTTTTCTACTGTCTAGAGAGGACTCAAATGCTTGTTTGCCCTCTTTAGCTCCTTCTCTATCATCCCTGATCATCCATCTTAGATTAAGGCATCAGCGCTCACTCTTACCTTGCTCCAAGATCCCCCTGCAAAAACTGTGCTCAATCCCCGCACCCTGAATTGCACTCCCTCCAATTGCCACCAAAAACCCAAAAATCTTTAAATCAACCCCCCTTATCAATTTACTAGCCTAATATCTTTGATCCTAATTGTTCAGCTTATCATATTGAAAGATCTACCGAATCTGACCCGAGAGAGCCTTCTCATACCTCGTAGGGCTAGCTACGAGGTGAAATGGTTTGATGTAGCCTTGAGAGTTTGTCTATCTCAGCCTAGGTGAATTCCAAGCGCTAACACACTGTCTACCCTCCTTTTAGTGCCAAAAGCGTTGGTGGTATTGGAAATTTGCCAACAAGAGGGGCTCTCCCCAGTATGAAGTCCCAATTAGACCTCGCATAATTTGGTATAGAAGCCCCACCCGGGAAATCAACCCTGCTAACATCATAATGCACTTAAATATTTGTCTTGGCTAGAAGTAACAACATAAGAGAGCGTGCATATGACTTTTGGGACAAGACAACAATGTTAGCTCTGTGAAACATACAATTGTAATGTGTATAAATTACTTCCACGAACAGAGTAAAGAAAAACGATCCTTTAGAAGAATAATAATAGTACCACTCTAATAAAAACATGCATGTATAGAAAGAATCAATAATTAGTTTGAAAAGTAGTTCTCAAAATAACAATGATTGTGAAAAACAAATAAGACTCACATTTTAATTAAGATGTGCGCTAAAGATAACAAAATATTCCATTGTCTTTAGTACATATAAACATAAACAAATACCAAAAACAACAAAAGAAAATTCTTACAACATTACTGATACATGCATCAAAGTACATCTAGCTCTGTCAACTTCAAAATGTAAGTGAAAGTGCCTAGATACGCAATTACAAAGATGTCTCACTTGTTCCAATAGTGACACATGAAGCCACAACTTTCTCCTCAAAAGAGCGATCTCTCTCTTTCCTATGCTTAGCTAGAGAATCCAAGGCTAAAATTCATTTTCTTGAGGTGTGAGGGTTTATTTATAACAAATGAGGTGACCTTTCACCTCCCATGTGACTGTTGAGCTCCTCTAAGACCTTTGCACTTCCTAGTGACTCTTCACATTCCACATATGACTTTTGGACTCAAACACACATTTATAATTTTTTTATTATTTTTCCAAATACAAATTTACATTTAACAAAATTTAGGCAAAATACATAAAATAAAATAGACATATTTGCATTCACATTATGGAAATTGTATTTTGGTGATGGTGACATGTAGCTTTGTTGTGACATATTGGTACCAAGCTCTATATTTTGTTGTTATGTCTCCAACATTTTGTGGTAGATATGTATTGTACCTAATATTACTCTCCAAAGTGTTTGGATATATAGTTTTGGAGCCTGATTGTACATTGTTCCACAACATGACTAACTTCATGTGTAACTTGATGGGCTCAACTACATATTGCAGAATAGATTTTCTAGTCACCTCTAAGTCATCTCAAGTGGTCGCCTATCTAATGTGGTACAAGCATTCTTCTAGCTCCTACCTGATAGTATTCATGTGTTTTATCTCCCCAAGTGAACCTATAGAAAGTACTTTGTGTATTCACACCAAGGCTTCCAATCCATTGTGAAACCACGTGTATGATAACATAGTGTTGGTTACATGGTTGTTCAGTTGGTCATAGGTCTACATATACATTCTTATTTCCACTTTATCCAATTTATCTCCATACCTTCCTTTCCAAAGCAATGTTGCATGAACCTATAGCAATTACTTTGTGTATTCACACCAAGGCTTCCAATCCATTGTGAAACCACGTGTATGATAACATAGTGTTGGTTACATGGTTGTTGAGTTGGTCATAGGTCTGCATATACATTCTTATTTCCACTTTGTCCAGTTTATCTCCATACCTTCCTTTTCAAACCAATGTTGCAGGGACATTTAATTACTTGGCACCATATTCCTTGATCATGTCTATAATAGTATAAACAAACTTTAATATTCTCATATTTTCCTGCGATCCTCTTTGAACTTCGTATAAAGGTGTCATTTCCTTATACAAAGTGACATCTCTTCATACAGTTGCTTCATTATGTCTTCTAATGACTAGATCTCTTCATGTATAGCTAATTGTAACTCTTCTCTGCTAGAACTAGTGGAAGACAACCTTTGATTTTCGGCAAGGAGGTGATCAATTTGTTGTGTTGCATTAGCCAATTCCATCTCCAATTGCTCCTTTTTTTCATTAAGAAATTTATGTCTTTTGTGTGAATACTGCAAAGGTTTCATTTGTTAAAGCAAATGCTTTAGGATTGGCCCTAGTGTTTGACACAACAACCCTTTATGTATTGATGGAAACAAGATGATCAAGATCATTTGGGAGGTACTTCATTTTTTCCTGTATGATCTTGTTCTTCATCTCATCAAAAGTGAAATAGGATATATCCATGATGTTATCATCTGTTGGGTGTGGAGCCTGATTATATTATGTATTCAAAGGTTTCAGCCGGATGTATACCCTAGGAAGACTGTACACCCCTCCACGCGGGGGGGTGCGGGGGGGCTAATCCCCCTCGGCTGGGGGGTCTGGGGGCCAGCGGGGGTTCAGGGGAAGCGCCCCTGAAGCTAAAAATAGATGTAAAATTGCCTTGTAAAAGTCTAGTAATTTTTAGTCAATCTGGGTCATTCATTAGGCAAATGATCTGAAGGTAGAAGTTATGTTTAATTTAGGGTTTTTTTTGCCCTAGAAGGCAACCCCTCACTATATATGAGCGAATTGTATTATGTCTATGTATATCTTTATTCTAAGTTAGGAAGAGAGAGGAGAATGAGAGCGAAGATGGTGTTACAGTGGATCTTTTGTAGGTTGTATCTTTTCAGTTTGCTGGATAATATGATAAAAGAATGACTAGTTGTTTCTCCGTGGATGTAGCCCAAACTAGGTGAACCACGTATATCTGTGTCTATATGTGTTTTCTGTGTTTATATTTCTGCAATATTTTATGTGTTCCATTGCTCCGTAATATAGAACTTTCTAACATCATCAAGTAGAGGATGAATCCCCGTCTCACTAAAAGGAAGGTGCCCACTAGTTAGAAGAGTCAAGGACTGAATGTTCAGAGGTTCTATGATAAACTCAATGCTTGCTTCTTAATTATCCTCATCTTGTTCATCAAGTGTATTATGGGCCTCCAAATCCTCCTCTAACTTCCTCGCAAACTTGTCTTCCTATTTTCTCTTGTTTTCTTCTTCATTCTGTAGCCTCCGTTGCTCCTCTTCCCTTTGCTTTTTGAGAGCTTCTTGTTGTTGCTTATTCTTGGCTTCCCCCTATTTTCTTTCTTGAGATCTTCTTTCTTCTTCTACATGTCCTCTTTCTTATTCTTTTCTTTCTCTTATTTATACTTATGCTTTTCCTCTTGTTCCCTTTTTCTAGCTTTCCCATTCCTTCCTTTTCTTCGCTACCTCAATTGCACCTTTAGTGCGCAGATCAACCTTGAATTTCTTACTCCTTTCTTCCTCTACATCATGTCTCTACCTTCTCTTCAGCTCAACATTAACATGATAAAGCACTTCGTGTTGGGTCCCTTCTTGATCAATATTTGGCACATGTACTATGCGAGAAGGGCCTACTTCATCACCCATTCCAACTGCTCTGGAAGCATTATACCATTTCTTTGTCTTCGCTTCATCTTCCCAAGAGTCAAAAGCATAAGTCCAAGTGTACCTCAACTTTGCAAAATGTTGACTGCATACAACTCTATGGTCATATCAATGGAAGCTTATCGCTTTAAATTTGAGGTGGTTAAGTTCTTCAATCTCTGCCTCTACTGCCTTCAAAGTATTCAATTCATACGACCCTATTTGTAGAGGTAATGTTGGCTAAGGTGACTTATTTGACTTATACAATTGTTGTGATAACCCTGTGCATAGATGGTAACCAACATCTTGCATGACTTTTTTTTTTGTTACATACTTTGCCATAAGATGTGGAGGTTTTTAAGCTCTGAAGACTGATAAAAGTGCCCTAAGAAGATGTAAACCAATTTGTAACTTCAGAAACTTCTATGGCCATGTCAATCATGCAAGATGCCTCAACCTCAAATATCATCTAATAAATCCTTTGCAACATTACTCTATAATTGTTGGGCTAGTATTTCTAACCAATTGAAAATATTTCCCTCGGAAGCACATGGGTGGGCCATATGAACCCATCCTTCATCAAATAATTATGTGCTTTCACACTCATACCAACTACAACACATAGCCATAAGATATTGATACACTTTCATCAATGACTTTGTTCTGTAAATTCCATCAAGCTTCTCGTGGAATTTGCTCGACTCCCACCACCATGTCTTGAGAATGTCCTCGGTAACAAGCTGAGAATAACAAGTTGCATAGAATTTTGAATTCAAGTACTTCTCTAGCTTTGGCATCTTGTAATAAGATTTAAGATCATGGGGCTGATATGTAGCAAGACCTTGCCCACTTGCACTACTGATGATCATATTCTTAGAGTCAAGATGTTATCGTATCCATCCTATCACTTCGAAACAAGGTAAAACCATATACTTGCTAGCGATCTTGTAGAATCTAGACTTTTTGACATTGATGTAAACTTCCATGTCCTCCAGGCCTTCTAGGAACTCATCCTTGATAGACTCTTTGAAAATCATTTTCCATATTAAGGTGGTGCACTTACCAATGAAGCATTTTGTGTCTGACAGAATGGGTACTTTAGCTCTTGGACTGTCCATGACACCTTCGATACTACTTTTAGTAGCCTCTCTTGTTGGTCCTTGGTGTGTAACTAGAGGCATATTGTCGATGGAAGATGACAAGCTAATAGGGTCCTTATTAGCAGTACATGGAAATTGGAATTCACTCATGGAAAACAACAATCAATCCCACAAAACCACCTATTCTATCTTGTTTATTTATACAAAAAAAAGTTAATATGAATGGGCAGTGCATTGGTTTTGAGTACAACAATACAAGCTTGAAGCAAGGGTGATGTAACAGCCCTTGTGAAAATTCCATGTAAGAATATATAAATACCACGATGATCGGACACGTATTCCAAGTTAAATGTTGGGAAAGACATCCTAGGGGGTGTTCATTCGGTTATTTATGGCTAAATAAATTGGAAAAGGATATGGCTAAGGCATTAAAGAGGCAAAAAGGTATTTTTGGCACATTTATTTATGAAAATAATGTAAATTAGGAGAAAAGGAAGGTGAAAGGTCACATTTTACATGTGAGGGGGAAATTGAAGGAAAATAATGGAAAATGAAGAAAATAGAGCCCTCATTAATAAAAAGGTTTATGAGGATCAGTGGACAAGACTTGGTCAGTTTAGCTTTGGAGCTCTCTCATTATTCTCTCTCTCTCTCTCATACTCTTGGTTACTTAGATTTTTCTTGGAGCACTCTTGGAGGGTGTGGCATACTTGGATTCTTGGAGCAAGAAGGCAAAGGAAGAGCACAAAAGCGCAGGAAGGCATCGGCATCAACAACTACATCATATTTTCTTGCAGGTACCGAGTTGCATGTATGATTTCCTCACTATTTTTGGCATGCATGTGGTTTCTTGGTTATGATCTGTCATTGGCATGGAGGATGGTCGGGATTGACAGTGGATTGCCTAGCCTTGCCATTTCCTGGATATCCACGGTGATTGTGGGTTTACTTTCATTATTTTGTTTTGGTTGGTTCTCATGTTTCCTTAGCTTGGGTTGAGTTATTAGTCTTGGAAGCCCTTGTTGAACAAACTCTCTGGAAGCCCTATAACAGCTTGAGTTGAGTTACTAGTCCTGGAAGACCTGGTTGGACAAACGCTCTCGAAGCCCTTGGTGGGTTGAGTTACTAGTCCTAAAAGCCTTGGTTGGACAAATGCTCTGGAAGCCCTGTCTAAGTTGTGAGTTGAGTTACTAGTTCAAGAAACCTTGGTTGGATAAACACTTTGGATTCCCTAGAAGGCTTGGATGGAGACCAATCTGATGATGGTTTTTGGTGATGTCCGACTGTGAAGTAGAATCATTGTTTGATGGGTTGAGGTGGGTGGCCTCTGGAAACCCTATATGAGTTTTGATTGATGTGTTCTCTAAGATCCCACATTCATGCTTGGAATATGGCATGGGGGTGATTGGCTGAAGAGAGACTTGGCTCAACCAATCTATGGTTAGGTGGAATGTGGTAGTCCCATCACCGTTTGGTTCATTGCATTTATTAATGAGAAATCCATTCCCTTGATTTTCATGTGAAAATGTACTAAGGTATATATGGATTTTGATGACTGATATGTTTTTTTTATTTATGTTCTTATTATGTTGTTTATATGCACATTTACCCCATAGGTTGTTACAGAATGGTATGAGAGCATTGTTCAAACACTTGGACTAGATGGGCTCTATCATAGGTGAAATGAAGAACAAAGGTTAAATTTTAGACATTTCTGTAATATCTATTATAAATTTTCTTTTGTGGAATATTAGAAGTCGACAATTTGTCCATACTTAAGGTAAATCCCATTGATAATGTGGTAAAAATTTCAGATATTGGTTCAGAATACTTTAGGAATTATGATCTAAGGAAGATGGGCTTCCTGAATGCACCTTTAAACGGGTCAAGTTGGCATTTCTACAATAAATTTTCTTATGTAGTCTTTCAGAAGCTGAAAAATCGTCTACATTGAGGGAAAATACCAATTATTATGTGGTAGAAATTTCAGATATTGGGTCGTAACATTTTAGGAAATATGAGTAGAGGGAGTCGAGCCTTCTAAATGCTCCTAAAATCAAGTCTCAAATAGGTCATGCTAACATTTTTGTTATAACTCTTATTCTAGGCACTCTCAGGATCTGAAATTTTTTCCACAATGAGAGGAAATCCCACTGATATTTTGATAAAAATTTTAGACATTTAATATATATATATTAGGAAGTATGACCAGTGGAAGTTGAGCTTTTTGGATACTCCTAGAATTGTGAACCAAATAGGATTGTGTTGGTATTTTTGTTATAACTTTTCATATATGAAATATCAGAAGTTGAAACTTGAACCATAGTGAGGTAAAATACCACTGATCATATGATTCAATTTCCATAAGTTGTACTACTACAGTTTAGGATATATGCATTGAATCATTCGCTATATTATTTTGCATGCCAAGTGTTTAATGAAATGCTTAAATGGATCAATGATTAATTGCATACAAATTGTTTGATAAAATGCCCCAATGAGTATGTTGTTTGTGTTTGGGGATAGTATTGATGTGTAATAGTATTTATGTAGTTGTTATATTCTTACCTGAATGCAAATAGTTTTCTATATTAGTTTGCATGTAAAATGTTTGAATAAATGCTTACATGCAAATGTAATAGTATAGTAGTTGTTTGTGGAAAATGTAGAAGTATGGTAATTGTTTGAAGAAAATGTTATTTTTTCTTGGATGGGATAGTATTGTAGTATGATAATATGGATGTCGTTGATCTATGCCTATTTTCATGCAAATAATTTGAAGAGTTGCAAGCATGGAATTTGAAAGGTTGCATGCAAGGAATTTGAAAAGTTGCATGTAAGGAAATGGAAAAGTGGCATGTTTTTAGTTATGATGTTACAAGTGGAATAAGTGCAATATTTTTTACTTAGTCTCATACAAATGTATGAGAAATAAAAATCAATTTCTTTTCAAGTATGGTTAAATTTAATAGAAATTTGGAGATCCCATTTCCATAATTGGACATTGGAGATCGGACCATTATAGTAGCTTCCTCCTTCTACCTTAGTGTGGACCATGGATAGTAAGGGGGTATGCTTATAGGTTGTTATATTGGTGAATGTTGATTTCAAATTAATAGATACGATGTCTTGATTTTTAGAACATGTGAATGACTGTGAATGAATTATATGTCGTTTACATGTTGATATCAGGATACCTACTTACATCCTTGTATGTTAGGTTACATTTTTGAATATTTTGATTACATGTATTAGTATTGTAGGTTGATTACAAGTATTTATTACTTATGTTCGACTACATGCGTTTATGCATTGGTGTAGTTGATTTGGCATTGCTTATGCATATTGTTGGTTGCATGTGGCAATGTGTACAATGGAGTAATGGTTATTGTTATGCATGTACAGTTGTGGCTATGATTATGCATGTGTAGTAAGTCAAACATGCCTTGTGAAGTCATTATATGAAATTTAGGTCATCATGATACTATTGGTTGTTATGATGCTAATGTGTTGGCTGAGATAGAGCAGGAGATGTAGGTCATCATAGTGAGGTTGCAGTATTGGACTTTGGGGTAAGAGCATATCGTCATACATGTATTGTATGTTCGACATGCAGGTATGTAATTTAAGGATTTTTATATGCATTAAGTTTATATACATTAGGTTTATGTACATGTCTTTTGATGTTATGGTTACATTCATGATAGATGTTGGTTGATTAGTGTAGTTATATGCACATGTGTCAGATAGTCAAGAATGATAGTACCTTGTAGTTGTATGCATTTCTATTGTTGTTTTATATTAGATAACATGATGATTATGTTATATGTTGTTGATGAGTATGTTATAGTTTAATTGGTTGATTGTTATATGATAGTTAGCTTAATGATTCAGTTTTATGTTGTTTATGAGCATGATATACAACTTATTGTTGTTATATGCTATTAACTTGATGATTAGGTTTATTTCATTGAGATATTGATGTTATAATTTGGATTGGTCATATGAGTGATTGTTATGTTCATTGCCTTAAATATATTGATGTTATATGTATTGTGTTAACCTAGTTTGACCTATGCAGATGGTTATGGTTGCGATATTTAGGTATCAACCGACATATTTGTGAGATGGTGTCATACTAATCTATATTTAATTTTCATATGTGTGAATGATAATTGTGTATGAGTTTACGATGTGAACATGTTATTTAGATATTGTTATGGATATCATGATCTTATGAGTTCTTGAGTTGACATGTTGTAAAATTATATCTCGCTAACTAGATTGATAATGCAGACAATATAGCCTCCCCTAAGGTACATTAAGGTATGAGCTTGCTTATGTCATCTATCTAGTGCTTGACTATTTGATTATGACATCTATTTGGTGTTTGAGTGTTTGGTGCCTATTATGTCGCCTAGTTGAATTATCTAACATGGTATATTTATAGTTTGTTGAATGATTTATTTATTGCATGATATGAGTATGAGTCTATATAGTGGCATGACGAATTGATATTGTATTAAGATAATTATGCTAACTCTTATGTGTTAAGACAGTTGATATGTACTTGAGTTTAGTAGGTGATAGTTGTATCATTATGTCGAATGACTATGAGTTAATTATGGATTATGACATGATTGTTAATCTTGGTAATGGTTAATTTGAAATTGATAGATATTATTGTATTGATATTTGGAACATGTGGTTGACATGTGTGAGCATGATGTAGGGAGTTGCATGGCAACAGAGGTTTCCATGAAATCTTGAAGAAGGCTCGGGTTGAACTTTCGCTGGGAAGCATGGGGATTGAGTCATGGTTTTTGTCTTTAGTCTTGTGCTTTTGGTCTTTTATGAATTGTTGAGCTTGATTTGTGGCTTTGTTATGTCTATTGTATGGCCATACCACTTTGTTTGCAGAGTCATGTTGTTATTGGTTTTTATGGTCTTGTTCTTGTTTGTTTCTTGTCTTTCCTTTTATGTTTTGAGTCTTGGGAATTGGTTGGGAAAGAGGAAAACTGATGGAAATTGGGAGATATGGGTGGAACCCAACCCATGATATAAGACCCAGATGAAGCTCTGTGCATGAGTAAGCGCAGCGAAAGGTAAGACTATGACAGTTGGTTGGACTGGTTGGATCCATTGTGGTAAATGGACAATAGCAGTGCAGACATAAGAAATATAACCAGAAAAGGTAAATTAAATGGATCAGAGGTGTCATATGCTTTGGCTATGTTTGGAACTGTTTCTCTCAATGTCTATGCATAAATAAGGAAATTATCTTAACCTAAACCTTATGTTATCTGGTAATTATTTTATGATCATGATTATGTTGAAGTTTATATATGTATGCATGTATGTAGGTATGTCGTTGTCTGATAGTATCATGATTGTTTTATGCTAACGTTTATATATGTATGTATGTATCCATGTATATATGTTACTATCTGACAGGGTTGTCATGGATCATTCTTGTGGAGGAATGATTGCTTATGCAGGAGAACAACATGAATAGGTTCTTGGTCTTACGAGGAATCAAGTGGGAAGAGTAGTCACGACAAATATACGAGGTTAGTATCATGTGGATATGAATTGATATTATATACTTTTATTATGCCTATGTTTATGTTATGACAGGTAATGTTGAAGGATACATCAACATGTGGTTTGCAGCATGCTATGGTAAGCATGGATAAGACACGGGAAGCAAGGTTTCTTAGTAAGGACAGTATGGTTTTGGATGTGTGGTACTATTGTTGTGCATATAGTGTATATGTTGTACATGTTATTTATGCAATATTATGTACAAGAATAGGGTTGTGTGATTATTTCATATGGGGTGTTGTATACATATTATATTGTCTTCATGACATATATGTGGCGTGTGTGCATATGGAGCTATGTATATGTTGGATATGCAGTGTTGTGTACAGATGATGCTATGCACATGCTGGATATGCAGTGTTATGTACATCTGGTGCTATGTGCATGTTGTACATATGGTGCTCTATGCATGATTGTACAAGTGGTGTTGTGAGCATGTGGTGTCGTGTACATGTTGTACATAGGGTGTTATGAGCATGCGGTGTTGTGTACATGTCGTGCATGTGATGCTAAGTACATATGGTGTCACGTACACATCGTGCATGTGGTACTGTGTACATGTGGTATTGTAAACACATTGTACAGTGGTGTAGTGTACATTTGGCATTATGTACACGTTGTGCAGGTGGCATCGTGTACATGTGATTTTGTGCACACGTTGTGCAGGTGGTGCAGTGTATAGGTGGTACTATGTACATGTTGTACATATGGTACTAGTGTACATGTGGTATTGTGTGCATGTCTTCGATGTTGTGTTATGGGCATGCGGCATTATGTATATGCATCATGTAGTCATGGTATTGTGGCGTGTGCACTCATTGTGTAGTACTCTGTGTAGGTACATGCATTGGGTGGTATTTCACATCGGGTATAGATGGATTCATTGTATTGTATACACTGGGTGTAGGTTCATGTGTTGTATGTCAGGTGTAGATGCATGTATTGCATGGTGTGGTATGTCATGTGGTTGTATGTGTGTGATGCACACTATGTGTCTATGCACAGGCTTGAGGAGAAGGAAATGGGTGTTTGTTGAGTGTAGCAATCGACCCGAAGTGCATATGGAACAAATACAAAAGTAGAAGCTAAGGATTGAGGAAAGGATAAGTATCATCATTTTATTTCAATTTTATTATGCATGTGATTTATGACTATGGTATATGATGATTATATGTGATCTATGATTATGGTTTATGATGGTTACATGCGATTTATGATTTTGATCTATGATGGTTGTGTTTTGAGCTAACCTGATGTGATATCTTTATATATGTTGACTTGGTCAAATATGCTAGTTTGACTTGTTGTGACAGGAAGCGAACAGGATTGCCAATGTACCTTATTGAAGAGCTACCAATGGGGTATGATGTGAACTTATTTCAATTTATTTTAAATCTAACGGAAGTTATGTTCTTAGTACATGAATCATGAACATGCCCACTTGGGTGGTTGAAATCGACTACAAGAATTAGCAACAACAGTGAAAGAAAGTGGAACACGGAGCAGTATGCAGGTAGAGCACTTCAGGAGCAGGGCCATTATGAGACACTGGTACCTAATAGTGCCCATTGATTTCCATGAGCATTCTATGACCGATATGATGTGTTGAGGAAAGTATATGCCTTAGTTTTTGTATCTTCCAATGCGAGGAAGCCTTGCCAAGGGATAGATTGCCCGTGATGGGGGTGCCAATGGAAATTGGAAGGTGAGTGACTGCACGGAAGGGGTGACTGGATTCCCGAGGGACTATGAAGGTCATGGATGGATTTTTTTGGTCATTAGCATTGCCATACGGAATCAAATGCACATTGGGAGTGTGCCCTAGAACAATGAATCGGTAATTGTTCGCTGAGAGGACAAGTGGCACGGGATTATAGCATTGGACATTGGATGCAAATTTGAATTTGCAGCGGATTCTGGACTTCCTAGGAAGGAGGTGGATCCCAATATTACTTTGAGGGTGGAGGTGTGAGCCTCTAGATTCCCTTGTTGAGGATTCATATTATTTTATTTGTTGGTTGAGAAAATCTACATATGTGTATATGTATATGTGGGTATTGTAAATATCGTAATGAGTTATGTTATAAAGCTCTAGCATGCGATATGCAATATGTTGTCATGATGTTTTGTTTTTCAACAGGTCTTTCATTGTAAATACTGCAACGAGTTGTGTTATAAAGCTCCATGGGCAGTATGTTTTGTTTTCAGTAGTCATGTTGGTTATAAGTGTCATTCAACACCGAGGACGGTGTTCCCCCAAGGGGGAGGGTTCTGTAACAACCCTGGAGAAAATTCCATGTAAAAATATATAAATACCACGAATGATGGAACATGTATTCCAAGTTGAATGTAGGGAAATACATCCTAGGGGGTGTTCATTTGGTTGTTTATGACTAAGGAAATTGGCAAAGCTATGGCTAATGCATTAAAGAGGAAAAAAGGTATGTTGGCACATTTATTTATGAAAATAATGTAAATTAGGAGAAAAGGAAGGTGAAAGGTCACATTTTGCATGTGAGGAGGAAATTGAAGGAAAATAATGGAAAATAAAGAAAATAGAGGTCTCACTAATCAAAAGGCTAATGAGGATCAATGGGCAAGACTTGGTCAGTTTAGCTTTGGAGCTCTCTCATTATTCTCTCTCTCTCTCTCTCTCATACTCTTGGATACTTAGAGTTTCCTTGGAGCACTCTTGGAGGGTGTGGCATACTTGGATTCTTGGAGCAAGAAGGCAAAGCAAGAGAAGGAAAGCGCAAGAAGGCATCGGCATCAGCAGCTATATCAGATTTTCTTGCACGTACCGAGTTGCATGTATGATTTCTTTACTAGTTTTGGCATGCATGGCACATGCATGTGGTTTCTTAGTTATGATCTGTCATTGGCATGTAGGATGGCCTGGATTGACAATGGATTGCCTAGCCTTGCCATTTCTTGGATAGCCATGGTGATTGTGGGTTTACTTTCATTGTTTTGTTTTGGTTGGTTCTCATGTTTACTTAGCTTGGGTTGAGTTATTAGTCCTGGAATCCCTGGTTGAACAAATGCTCTGGAAGCCCTATAACAGCTTGGGTTGAGTTACTAGTCCTAGAAGCCCTGGTTGGACAAACGCTCTCGAAGCCCTTGGTGGGTTGAGTTACTAGTCCTAGAAGCCTTGGTTGGACAAACGCTCTGGAAGCCCTGGATAAGTTATGGGTTGAGTTACTAGTTCTGGAAGCCCTTGTTGGATAAACACTCTAGATGCCCTCGAAGGCTTGGATGGAGACCAATCTGATGATGGTTTTTGGTGATGTCCGACCGTGAGGTGGAATCACTGTTTGATGGGTTGAGGTGGGTAGCCTCTAGAAGCCCTATATGAGTTTTGATTGGTGTGTTCTCTGAGATCCTACATTCATGCTTGGAATATGGCACAGGGGTGATTGATGAAAAGTGACTTGGCTAAACCAATCTATGGTCGGGTGGAACATGGTAGTCACATCACCGGTTGGATCATTGCATTTATTAATGAGAAATCCATTCCCTTGATTTTCATGTGAAATTGTACTAAGGTATATATGGATTTTGATGACTGATATGTTTATTGTATTTATGTTCTTATTATGTTATTTATATGCACGTTTACCCTGGAGGTTGTTATAGGTGATCTCACTAGCCATTGGAAGTGCATTATGTGCTAAGTTTGGAAGAGAGAATTGGTTTGAGCGTAGGTCACATTTGCAAGAGGCAATGCTTAGATACTTAGGTCCTGGAGATGTGTAGTGTAATCTTGCTGGGAGAGAAGCTCCTCTTAGGTGCAGGTCGCATCAACAGTTGGCATGGGTTGTATGCCTGCCATATAGGAATCCTCTTTGCGCTACATGAGGAATGGATACTAGTGTTGGGCCTAGGTCGCAAGTCTAGTGGACAAGGGGTTGGAGATTGCGGTCTGGAAGTGTGCTTTGTGCTCTTGGGAAAGACAAGTTCTTTGATGGGTGAAAGTTGCAATTCTAAGAAACAAGGACTCACTAGTTACTGTCTAGGAGAGTGCAATGCGCTAGTAAAGGATTGAATCATTAAGAGTTGTTGCAATACATGGAGACAAATTAGATTTGCTAAAATAAATGGACTAAGTATTTGATGAGAGAAAGCAAGGGGAAACATATGGATGAAAAGGATGACATGCATACTCATATATGCAACCATAATCATGACTGGAATGTGAAAATCCTTTAGAATACAAAGAGACACTAAAATAATTATGCAAGAACTAAAGCAATGCTTGTAAGAGCAAAATTTCAAAGTGTGACGGTTGAGAAAACTTACCCGAAAGATGGCTCACTTGCAACCATGAGTGGAGAATGCTCCTTGTGCTCAAAATGTGTGTTGAGCTCTGAAGAAAAAGATAAGTGTGTGGAATGAGATATAGGCTAGGCTCTTTACAGGGAGAGCACAAATTAGGGTTTAAGAATGTGTTATTACACGTCAAAAAAATCAAGGGATAAGGATAAGATAACTATCACTAGAGAATGTGAATGTTATGTTTAGAAAAAACACTCTAGATATCTTTGGAAAGTGCACTCTCACTGTCTCGAGAAGATGTGCTCTCACTATCATAAAGGAGTTTTCCCTAACTTTCATCATGGAGTGTGTTAGGATTTCTCCCAAGAAGTGCACTCATTTTATCGACAATAAGTGTGCTCTTCCTATTGAGGAGTGTGCTCCATTGTCTCCATGAAGTTTGCTCCATTGTCTCCAAGAAATGCGCTCCACTGTCTCCAAGAAGTGTGCTAGGCCTATCTTGAGAAAGTGCACTATGACTAAGGCTTGTGAATGCATGGTGCACTGACACTTAGATTTTATAGGGGAATACTTGCACAATTAGAAAAATTTTACCACACATGACTTTGATGACTCAAAACGATAATTCACATAATCATTATAGGGCTCCCAAATTTAAATAAAGGAAAAAATTTGGAGGTTGTTGTAGTAGCTACAACACAAGGCCTTTTTCCACTAACTTTGGTGTGGAGGGGACCCAATTCTAGGATTAAACTTGATATCCAAATTAGACAGCCTCATGCATCTCCTCAAATTATTCAAAATTTCCCCTCTTTTTATTCGAGCTCTTCTATTTTTTATCTTTGTTGAATATTTATTCATTCTTCTCAAATTATTCTCTCTTTGTGAACTTTTCTTTCTCTTTTTGGGTTCGACCAAGTCAAAAAACTTACAAGCTCTTGATTTTGAAATCGATCCTCTAAGAAAAACTATGCCCTGATCTTATGATAACACTAATGTCAAAATTGGGCATGACTTTGTCTAAATGTGGTGACAAGGGATTCCAACTTGGAAATCGCTTTTATTACCAAAATAGGTCTCCATGTTTGAACTTGTGTGCAATCAAGTCCTGATTTTGAGAATGATCATTATCCTCAAATCACAACTCCCAACTCCCAACTAATAAGCACTTTAAATGTTGCTCTCCAACCTAGAAAAATGGCCTAAATAGACTAATTTAATTCGAAATAACAAAATGAGATTGGTTTGATTATATTATTAATTTAATTACTAACCCACATGGCCCATATTTTGTACATTAACATGTAAGTAATTTATGACAACTGCAAAGGGAATTGAACAACCAAGAAGATATTTGAATAGTTAAATAAAATAAAGTTTGAATCCATGAAAAAGATTAAAACCAACAAGTGACTTTGAAAGAGGCAAGAAAGGGAGTCGAATAGCTGAGGAAGGGACCCAAATGGTAAAAAAGGGAGTTCTACGCAACAAATGGAAATGAACCCCCATGTGACAGAAAAAGGGCAGCTGAATAGATAAGTTGACTTGTCAATAATAGAATCAAACAATCAAAAGATGAATAGAACCTTAAAAGAAAATAAAGTCCAGGTGGCCAAAAAGGATATTGAGAGAAAAAACTAGAATAGTCAAGAAGGGAACCAGATATCCAAATAGAGAAAATAAAAATGATTAACCTCCCTCTCCCACTCTTTTATAACTAGAATAAATTCGATAGAGAAAGTGATTTTTTCTTTTGCATCTTGTAAAATTTTCGATGAACTACTAATGAATGAAAAGGTATTATTGGACATAAAATTAAGTTCTAAGATTTGTGGTTTGTGGCACTTTCTTAGTTGATTCATTTAGTTTGGAATGTTATAAGCATTTGTTTCTATAGTATAAACTTTTCTCACTTATAAGTAGTTTTTTTATTTTTCTTCTCTCACAAATTGATTATCTTTAGGTTGAAGCATAGTACTATAGTCAACTAATCATTACTAGAATTCTTTATAATACAATTGATTATTTAGATTATTTTTATTTTCTAAAGTAACATTTTATTAAAGTTTGAAAGCATTAATACATTTGGTGGTATGTCTCTTGCGTCAATTTTCATAGTTAGCATAGGTATCGTTATGCATTCTACATATTGGATTAGTAGCATCTCATGTATTGCATTCAAAAATACATAAACCTTGGAGAGGGCCACAATTGGTAAAACCTAAACAAAACTATATAAAAGTGGTTAAGTCATAAATCAAGTGGATTCCTTATTCCAAAGAGTTTGAGGTTTAATTGGGACCTTCCATTAAGTTTTGTCCCTATTGATTGCATTGGATCATTCATCCCTATCAATAGAGTGCATTCAACTAATCTATCGGGTTATTTAACATCTTCTAGGTGGATAGAATATCTTCATCTTTTATGTAAGTGACACTACCCATAGTTTATCTAAGTGGAAACATAAACTAGTTTCTTCAACTTTTGATATTATATATTAGCATTACCTGAATGGGTTTTCACCATTTTCTAGTGGCATCGCCTTATCTTAGTGGCATTACCCACTATATTGGTGAAAAGAAACATTGGTTATGTCCTGGTTATGTCCCCTCCCACCAATTGTATTGTGGTGTAGAGTAACCTATTTCCAACACCAATTTCACGTGTTGAAGATTCATTTGATGGTGTATACAAGTCCTCAAGTGCTTTGGACGTATATGGATTGGATGGGCGACCAACTACTCCAACAACACTTGCTAGTACTACATGGCTCTTGGAATAAATCTTTATCTATCATTTATTTCAAAAAACTCATATCACGTTGATTAATGTTATTCTCAATAGTATTTATTATATCTTATATTTCACCAACAATCAAGGCACTTACAATGATTCAAACTTATTATCAACAATATATGATGCAACAATACGATGATCTCAAATAGTCTTGTCTCTTGGGAATTCCTAAGAAACCTCTAGTTGTAGCCTCTATGCAATCTTAATTTGTAACAAGCTATACATTAATCCACTAAAATAGTTAATTATATAGGGCATGATTGCTTTCCAATAACGCTCTCCTCAGTGCTTCTTCTTAATTGCACTATTTAATTTCAACTTCATTAAAATTTATTCATATTATTTGAGGGAGAAAAATATTTAAATAGTCAAGGAAGATGGCATTTATCACTTCTATCAATTATTGTTTTTAATTCCAATTTTTATCTTTGTTTTTTGTTGGTCTGATCACAATCACATTCTTGATTCTACACAACATATTATATCTTTTGTCACCTAGATTTTTTATTGGTGTCTCTTATTGGAATTCTAGACAACTCTAACAAAAAAAAATATGCCATTGAGTTGAAAACTTTAATGGCCATCCCAATTTCATGATATAGTTGGGACTAACTCAGCATGACTAAATATTTTTTATGAATTTCTCATGACACTTACTTTTCCCTCACTGTATGATGCCCAATACAACCTTAAATTTCTTCACTCATTCATTTGACCCACATTTCAATAGACTCAAAAATGTTTCTCAATGTATCTCTTCCATTAAAAGGTTTGGTGATCAAGTATGAATTATAAATTTGTGTAAACTCATAATTATAACTAACACCAAACTCAATTCCATTTCATATTGTACTATGAATCAATGTATGATTTGAAATTATTACTAAATGCTTCATTCTAATAACTTGGATTCTTATAAAAAACTTCTGAATTTATCACTGTTGTTTTTAAAAGTGGCTTGATTAATTAAACATCGACACTTAAATATAGAAATTTAAAACCAAAATTGAAACAACACAAGCATTACTCAACCAATTGACAATCAAGTTCACCCATATGGGTTATGTCTTTGGTTTTGCTTCAAATAACAAACTGATCTATTCAGAAAGAAGCAAAATACATCATTACACCTATTTACATCAAATAATGATCATATGCAAAAACAATCTCTAATGTCCTCTAGGAAGATAAAAGCAAAATTTCCTCAACCTTCAATGGCTTCTTCCTGCAATAAATGAACATAATCTTTCCCTCTTCTCCCAGTGAAGGGGCTTCACCTTCAAATATCTGATGAAGAATTTTCTTAACTAGTGTCAAAATCATGCACTCTACATTTCATATGTGGTTCATTGTGTATTGAATCCTCAAAGCTCTCTTAGCATTTATTACCAAGTCAGCTTAGCTTCGTCCGTGTTTCTAAGCCTCGGGCTCTCTTATCAAGATGGCTATCTCATACCCTGGCTAAAGAATATCAGTGACAATGGTGCCATTCTTCAATGTTGTGAGCGATTTTTCATATCAACACTACCACCACTACCCATTCTTCTCCCTTATACATTTGTAGAGTATGTGTTGTACTAGCTAAGGCTCTATTATTTTTTCATGAAGATAAGGGTTGAATCCCTCGAAAAATACCCTCCAAAGGAATGTAATATACCACGTTTGTATTCAAAACCAATAATGTTGTGTATCTTTTGATAAATAAATATTGGTGCCTGAAGTATATCTCGACATAATGCTCTACCACCAGACCTCGACGTGGTGCCCAACATAATGTTCTACCACTGGGGCCTCTACATGGTGCACAAAGTATAGCCCACTGTCAATGTTATCCCGCATTGCTTGTTATGCTCTTAACCTGCAAATGATACCCAAATACAGAATATGCGAAGAAAAGATAACCAGAACACAGAATAGCAATGATTTTATTATTCAGAGAGTAATGTTCACTTGCCTCTTCGAGGGGGCAACCTCCAATAGAGCAGAGCTCGATTACGAAATAAGACACGATGCTCCTCGCAGGGAGTCTCTATCCTTTGTATATGACTCATACGTGCAATACCACGGGCCAATACCGTTGTATTACTAATGCCCTCTATCTAATACTACGGCCCATTTGCAACTAACTATGGTTCCGTTATTAATTGCGGATTAACCACTTACAATTATTCATATGGGCTTTATTGACTCTTGACTATGACGTGGTCCCATTACATAGATAAGGGGGTTAGGGTGGGACCCTAACACATAGTGGATGGGTAGGTGGAAGTTCTTTAGGAATTCCATCGCTAAAGCATCGAAGGTGTTTACTGATATGCATGGTAACTCAATATAGCATTTTTCTATGTTGCTAGTGAGGGTGCAGGGAAAAGGATGTAACTAGACACTATCATCCACCATAGAGTTTGAAACACACAAAATATGGTAGGTGGTGATATGGGTGCTCGGATCCTCCCCTTACTTTTCATCGAAATTTGGGATGTCCATTGGTATCTTATGTGGGATCGGCGAGCATTGTAAGTTGTGATATATGGGGTTGTTCGTCAGCTTGTATAAGTCGGGTATATCCAACGTTGCCAAGAAAGGCAGAGATTTTGGTGCCCCCGACTCAGACCATGGTGATGATGGATGACTTGAGGAGTTTTGCGCTCCTCCCATCGTTTGGCTCCCAATATTGTACATGGGTTGCGTGGTGTAGTAGTTGCTTTGAGGTATGGTGTTGTAGAGTGGATTTCCATGAGGATTTTGATACTAGGGTATAGAATTGCTCCCAGTATAAGTAGCACCCCCTTGACTCATTTGAATGTGTGAGTAGGCTGCCCCCATGGATTGGTTGGGAACCCCTTGAGGATTCCTGCCCGACATAGAACTAACCATTTGTCCTTGATTAATAGAGGGAATGCTCATGTCAATTAGCGATTGACCATGCATGCCTGAGAATGGAGGGGGAATTGTTATGTTCCCTACCAGCATGTGCATATTGGGAACCCCCCCAGATACAAGAATTTGGGGGTTTGAACTGTTCAATGGTGGCTGACCATATTGTTGGTAAATGGAAACTGTGCCCATAGTGCCACATTGAGTGTTATAGGAAGCACTGTATGTGGCACTTGTCGAAGGTATGGAGTTTGACACTAAAGGGGTGGAACTCGGCATTGGTTGAGTTCCACTTGTAGAGGGTGTCATGTGAGTGGTTGTACCTGGGACAAAGGGGGTAGCAGGATTTTCCATTGATGGTGTTGTGATGACTGTTGACTGGGGAAGTGGTGGAGGACCGAAAGTGTCCACAAAGTTCCATGACCCATTAGTCGTCAATGGGATAGATGGAAATGTTCCAACTACCGAAGTAGGAAGTATAGGTACCACGGGAGCCAAGATAGGTTCGAACGGATTTGTGAGCAGAGGGTTAAAGGGAGGAAGGAATCCTTCGGTAAAGAAATCCTCTAGCAAACTTGAATCGTTGGTTGTCCAAACAAATCTCATGTGAGATCTAGGAGACTAATCCCCTGAAGATGGGGAATCCGGTTCAGTGGAACTCGGTGGATCCTCCACAATGAGTGGAGGAAGGCCTAGCAATCGTCTAGAGTGACGATGAGGGCTGGATGTAGCCACGTTGACTATTAATTTTTATTAATAAATTTTATTGTGATATATGTTAAAGTCTCAAATGATAGCACTCAGGTACCTAAAAAATATAAAAAATACACTAAATTGATCAATCAACAAACAGAGGGAAATGACCCTGTCTAATAAGCACCGATCACTATAGATGAAACCTAGTATCTCAATGAATAACAGAGAAGGCTAGCCAGATGTACAATTATGGTTACTCTAGAGTTTCGCCCAAACCTTAGATTGAGGGGCCAAGTACTCTCGTGAAGACAAGCACCCTCCAAAAAACTGAAGACATAGTAGGTCCGTCTGTGTTAGGTACCAGGACAGCCCGTCCCAGTCACCTTGTGTAAGTCCCTAAAAGTTTGGCCACTAAAGATACCTCAAATCACAGACACCATCGGGGGGGACATAGTCGTAGACAATATGCTGTGTGGGCAGGATACCTGAGTCCCTGACTTAGCTCTGAAATCCCCGAAGGGATCCCCAATACACAGAATACCCAAAGGATTTGTAAGAGAAGGTGGGCTACCTTAACTTATAGTCCGATGTTGTCTCATATTTAGCTCCACTTTTAGTGGAGTGGTCCCTGTAGTATGAGTGCAGAAGGAATTTTTCTCTCTTTTAATACTAGTTTGGTGTTCGATCTTGGGCAGTTTTACTCACCCTGCTTGTCCCAAGATCCTAGCTTAGATAATGTTTGTTTTCTCAATAACGAGTTACTAATTTATTTTAGGTAAATTTTATGTGTACTTGATTATTGTCTTCAGTAGGGGAGTTGACGTATGAAATGTGATGAGACGCTAACTCAATAAATCATGCACAAAACAATGCTTTAGAAACAAAATTTCAATTTGATGAAAACAAGCTGTATTCTACAAGTGAGATTTTGTCACATATTCATATTTTTTCCATGCATCTTAGTCATTTAACACATTCATAACCAAAAGACTTCTTTCCAATGTTTATTAACAACTACTTGAAACCAAAATAAAGGAGCTTTTAACCAGCTAAATAGAAGGATGAATAGAAAATGTGAGTCTTTCTTTCGTAAAAATGCTTTTAAGAAAGAAAAACAAAATGATTTCCTAAAAAAGAAATTTTAGGACACCTATTTTGCTAGCAAAATGTAGTTTCAAATCTTCATTCAGTCCATGAGAAGGCTTCCTATCCCTTTTGGCTTTCAAACACTGCTAAAAATAAAGGTATTTGGGAGACTAACGTTCTATAACAGTGGCTACAGAGAGTTAGTAGGCCCACTAACGCTCCTTGTGAACAATAATAACGCTTTATAAAGATTTGTGTAGCCTGCTAATGTGCGTTAGTGTATGAAATCAGTCAAACAAAGGGCTTTCAAGATCAGATTCAGAGGTGAATACTTGTAGGCAAGATGCAGCAAGATCTTTGGTGGGTCAGAAAGGGATTGCAAAAGTATAGGGAGCTTTTAGAAGGAGGAGAAAATAGAGAAGAGTCTGGGTAAACTGGGAACTAGATATATAGTCCCCAACGGAGTCACCAATTCTACTATAGGATAAAATGCACAGTGTATGGAGGATGTAGATACCCTCAAAGGTTTTCCCGGGACCTTCAACAGACTGTAAGATTATCTGCGACTGCACAAAGTTACATGCATGTTCATAGACAATAACTAACTATCAAAGCACTAGAAGTGGATTACCTCAAGTCTCCGTGTAGATTTGTTTGGAGATCACAATGTAGCCAAGTGGAACTCCCTCAAAGCTAGCTCCAAATCAAGTCCTGCACATAGAAGAGACAAGCGTAATCACAACATATAACTCTGATAACTAATACATGAATATATAAAAGAATATCTAATTGCATACAACTAAGCTACTCATGCTAATAGGCATTGAACAAACAATAAAATGAATGGTAGTATCAACACCACGAGTAGATAGTACAACTGCAGTTCTATATTAATGTTGGAAGAGTGATTATAATCATCTGTTGTATCAGCCTTCCTTTACCCTTCCAGCTTCTCTCTCTCTCCCTTCTTGCTCACTTCTTATGATATGAGTCAATGCTCAACAATCAAGTATGCTATCCTTTCAAATGCTCTGACCCCTTTCACAATAGCCCTAGCTTTGCTTATATAGCAATTGAGTTAGGGTTGCCAAGCTCCTCCTTGAGTTCACTAGGGCAAAAGAAATGAACTTGCCATGCTTTTCAGCTCTTTCATATTTTCCTCCTTCTTTCAGATTAGAAATCCTTCAAATAGGTTGAATTTGGATGTTTCCTTGCTTTTCTTGAGTAATTTTAGGAACAAATATCTAGATATTTGTGAGTCAATTCATTCCTTTCACCCTTGAAACTTCACCAAGTTTCACTAACGCTGTTCCCATACTAGCAACATGCTTTAGTAAGGTCACTAACGCACCTCCAGGATTGGTAATAAGCTTTATAAAGTAGGTTGTTAGTGCACAACCAGTGTTAGTGTGGAATCAAGGCCTGTGATTTTGGTCTTTGTTTCAACTATCATGTCTTTCCCCTCTGATTTGATGAGAAGGTCAATTTATTATATAACATCTAATTGGGACTTCTTATCGGGGAGATCCCCTAACATATTGGTGGGTCCAACACCTTCAACATGTCGCTAAGTATGGCGAGGGATGCTGTTTCTTCTTTGTGTCCATGTGAGCATGTATATACACTTTGTGAAATCAACATTGAACTTTACAATAGTGATATAATGTTCGTATAGGCTTGGCGAGAGGCGAGGGTGCTAGTTAACTAGAATATGCAAATCCATATGGTATAACAAGAAAATAATTCCTATTCTCCATAGCTCATGACAGTTTGAGTGGTATACCATAGCAAGGCATACCACACAACTTCACAAAAATATGAAGCTACATGACAAAACTACAAATCCTCCGGATCTCTCCATGCCAAAATTTCAATTATCAATATCAACCATGCACAATGGAATGTGGTACCTATTTCCAGAACCTCACGGTAGCCATCCAAAAATTATTTGCAAAGGTATTCGGCCCAGTTGTATTGAACCCCATTGGCGCACTGCACAACTAATGAAAGTGCTACTTCAGGGGCTTCATTAGCTCGACACTTTTTCATGATCTTCATAGCCAATATGGGTGCTGCAAAGTGAACTTCCTAGTCACTGATTGAATTTATATCATATCCCCTCTTTCCTTTTGTTAGATTAAACTTATTCTTCATATTGTCGACTATGGCATAATCCTGATCTTTTCCAACAAATTCTTTCGTGGGATTCCACCCTTCATACAGAACTCTGGTGATTCTCCATATCAACATTGGACCTATATGGATCTTATTTTCCATCCATAAGCATCCGTCATGCACTAGCACGAGAATATGTTGCACACAAGCCATGCTCTGCAGACTTCTGCCGAAGTGCAGCACATTCAACATGTTCATCAATCCTGACATGCCAATCCATTTGCCCACTGCTGCAGCTCTAACCTCATCGCAACACTCTTCGAGTAGTTTACTTGTTTCAAATATCGGTTTCATGTGAATTGTGGGTATTTCTTCCTATCATTGAAGTAGTAGTCTACAAACTTCTGCTGTGGTATTTTCCCAAGTAATTCTCTAGTAAATGGTACTTTCTCTAGCAATAGGGGTGTGAAGGTTCAAAACTTTGCATCCTTCGATTGTTTCACTGGTTTAGGATTTTGTTTTCTTGGTAGAATATATGGTGGGAGAGGTGATTGAAATGCTACACTATTTGTTTCAATCTATTCTATCTGCTCTGCTTCTTCTTCATTGTCTCTGACTTTCTTGGGTTCTTCAATAGGTTTCTTATCTTGTTTCTTCTTTGTTCTCTCTTCCTTGGTTTGTTTCTTTCGTGGATATCTCCGTTTTTTTTGTGATGATATTGTTGTGGGCATACCATCGATTAATATGGACACACCAGATACTGCTTCAGTGGCTACCTATATAACTTTGACTAAGTCTTTCTCGTTGAATATATGAATGAATTCTTTAGTTGACAACATGTTCATGTAGAAATTGTTTGCAATTTTTTCATAATAGCAGCACTCAAACTGTCAATTTAGGGAAGTGTTAAATCTTGGTGGGACATGTCTTTTTATAGCGATTTCGAGTTTCTAACCTCATCATTAGCTCAAATTGTATTTAGATTGTGTTCATTAACTACATATATATCCATAGATCTTTCCAACCTGTCCTCATAAATGCAAATTTCCATGTGTTTTAACATTAACTTTTCCCTTTTAATGGTCATATTTTTCCAGCAAACTTCGACACACCCACATTGTAGCGAACATCCTGTCTTACACCATGACTCCTACGAACATCGACATAATCCATACTATAGCAAAGTAACTTCCTACATTGAAGCTCTTTGTAGCATAGTTTATAGTCCAATGCCCACTTTCAATTGTAGGTGGCACTAATAATTTTATCCTTTCTTCTTTAGAGGGAGGCTATAGAGACATGGTTGTCCCTCTACAACTTTAACCTGCTACTATTTACTCTTCCTTGGATCAATGCTCCATTTAAATTTGTTGATTGAACTGCACCTCCATCAGTAATATGCTTAATAATGTAGGGACCCAACCAATGCATCTTGAATTTTACTGGAAATTTCATAAACTTACTGTCATAGAGGAGAACAAGGTCTCCTACCTGGAACTTCTTCTTCTTAATATGTATTTCATTCTAAGCATTTTATATTTCTTTTTGTACTTGTTGATGGAATCCTGCTATAAATCTGTCTTCTTCCAAAGCAATCAACTGCAACATTCTTTCCTTCATTATGTCAGGGTCTTCCATATCTGTAAAAGCTTCAATCCTCAAGCTAGGCACAATGTACTCCATGGGCATCACAAATTCTTTCCCATAAACTAACCTGAAGGGTGTTTGACCTTTCAAATTTTTATGTGTGGTCCTATAAGCCCATAAAACTACTTGGATTCTAAGGTCCCAATCATCTCTCTTCACATTACATACCTTAGTCAGTGCATTCTCCAAAATCTTATTGAATGCTTCTACTATTCCATTAGACTAATGGTGATAAGGGGTACTCTTTTGATGATAAAATTTGAATTCCTCAGTCAATGCTTCAATAGTTTTATTTAGGAAGTGGGAACCTTGGTCACTCATGAAAATCTTTGGACATCCAAATCTAGACAATATATACTAAAAAATAAACTCCGTTGCAGTCCCTTACTGGTTGTGATTCAGCCCATATTGTTAAGTAGTCAGTTGTTGTAATTATGTACCTCGCACCAATCCTCTTTCCAGGTGGGTTGATGGGTCCAACAAAATAAATAGCCCACTTATCAAAGGCCTATAATGTAACTTGTGGTACCAATGGCATCTCATATCTTCCTGAAGGTTTTCTTGTTCTTTGACACAAATCACATACTTTGGAGTACTCTTTCACATCTTTATGTAGTGTAGGCCACTACAATCTTTCTCTCAAAATATTTTGTGCATTAGCTTTTCCTGCATAGTTTCCACTTGTTGTGCCACCATGAGCTTCTGCTAGAATCATTTGTCTTTTATGTTCAAGGAAAAATCCGCACAATAATTTATTTGGTCCCATCTTATATAACTATCTTTCCATTAATGAAAATTCAGTTGCCTTAAAAACTAATTATTTCTTTTGCTGTGTAGTATACTCTGAAGAATCCATCCTTATGGCCAAAAACTAAATAATATCTACAAAATGGTCATCTGCAACTCTGATTGCAAATAACTTCGCATCAGGGAGATTATCCTCTATGCTAGTAGGTTCTTTCCCTGTTTCCAATCTTTATAGATGATCAGGTCCTGCATTTATTCATCTTGGTTTAACAATGATTTCAAAGTCATATTCATGGAGTAATAGTAAGCATCTGCAAATCTTTCCTCCTAAGATAAGCTTATTAACCAACTACTTTAGCGTAGAATGATCTATAAACATTTTAAGGTGTGATCCTAGCAAATAGTGTCTAATCTTTTGTAAAGCATACATCATGGAAAACCCTTCCCTTTCTGTAGTGGTGTAATTATTTTCTTCTTTAGATAACTTTCTACTTGCAAAAGCTATGGGATGATCAATTTCTCCTACACCGGGTTGTGACAATACTACTCCCAAAGCTATACAAGAGGCATCCACATGGACATGGAATTCCTTATTCCAATCAAGGGTCCACCATTAGTCCTTGCTTACAAACAATGTTTCCCAACAATATGCCAAAATTTATAGAAAATATGCACTCCTTTAGGTTCAAAGACATATGATATTGTTTGCATGTATCGAGCATAAGTCTTAAACTTATAATATGTTTGTCTGGAAACCAAAATACTGTCTAATCATCAAAATATGCCTCTAAATATTTGTGGGTGTATTCCTTAAAAGATGCAACCAACACTCTAGAAAATATGGCAGGGGAATTCTTTAATCCAAAGGCATTACTGCGTATTGATATGAGCCCCATTCTATAGCAAATGTGCTCTTATGCCAATCTATAGGTATAATCCTAATCTAATGATAACCTAAAAATCCATCTGTAAATGAGTAAGATTCTTGACCTCCTATATTTTCTAGCACTTCATCTGTGAAAGGGGTAGCGAAGGGATCATGTCAACATGCATGATTTAACATTCGTAGATCCACACAAATCCTAATCTCTCCTTGAGTCTTGTTTTATTGCACCAACATAGGTCTCGCCCATTATGATTCTTATATTGGATCAATAGTTCCTGCTACTATCATCTTAACAAGCTCTATCTTTAATTTCTCCTTATACTTCAGGTTCAGCCTGTAAGGTCTTTTTTTTTTACTGTCTTCCCATCAGGCTTAAGGGGAATCTTCATGGCTCCTAGATCTCCTATTATACCCTTCATCTATGAAAACTTGGTGGGGAATAGTTCTTGGTATTCATGAAGTAACTATGTAACTTTACTAACTGTCTCTTCATCTCAATAATCTCATATTGTTGCAAACTTATGTTCCTTCTCTAATCCTATGTTCACCTTCTTGGTATTTAGTGGCCTCATTATATTTGGCATCTCCGGCTCAGGTCTAGTTACTTTAAAGTATCCTTTTGATTTTGCTATGTTGATGTTGCAAGGATCTTCTTCTTCTTTTCTAGTAAGGTTATAACATTCTAGTGCATTTTCTATCTACACAACCCAATCAGGTTGCTGCCATGTCAATGGGGTTGCATTCTTAAAGATCCTCTTCTTAACTGTCTGAAGGGCCAAATCTATGTATGGGAAATCATCCTCAAAGCTAAATGCTAATATGAAACCATCAACCATGTCTACCAAGTTTACTCTACCATGTCAAAGCTTTGTTTCTAAGTACCGATTCTTAAGGATTGTCTCTAATGTATGAATGAATCCATCTACCCATTTTTGTTGTGGAATCTCCTTCCATGGTGTAGTGCATAGTTGGATATGCTTCGTAGGATTAGTTACACCATAATATTTTATCTCTATTTTTGTATCTATCTGTCCAAACCTTATCCACATCAATCTTCAACATTTTTGGTAGGCTTCTATATTCTTCTTGTGTGCACCCCACCATCTAGCAGGGGTAGCTTTTAGGGATATATCCAAGGCTACCAACCTTTGATTCTTTGGAACCTATTCTTCATAATGATTAAGAAAAGTATTTACATCACCCAAGCCATCATAAGAAGGTAGATTACATACCTCAAATATCATACATTGAACTAATTTGGTAATTCTTGCATAACGCCTTGTGTATACTTCATGCAACCTATTTTTCCAGTTTTCCAACTCTTCTTATGAGTTTGAGGTACAAGAACTATCATTCTCCCAGGTAAACTTTCTTTTTGCAGTAGGGTTAACCCAATCCTATTCCTTTATTGTCATTTGATATATATTATTTATATCAGTTGTTCAATATTCTTCTCTAACTAGTTCTGTATATCTTACCCCTTCTAATGGATCCAAGGTAATAATTACTCTCATATTATTCCCTTGAAATATCATTTGTCTCTTCTTCAGATTAATTATAGACATATTTTCAAGTGCCCAATAAAGTCCAACCAATGCAGGATAGGGGATACTTTCATCAACTATCTCTATTACTTCAAAATCAACAGTAGTGCGAACTCCCTAAATGCCCACTGTTACACTTGGTAGTCTTACTAAGAGAAAGATATTTTGCTAATTTTCCATCCTTAACTGAATAGGTGACCATTGTACCCTCAACTTACCCATTAACTCCCATATCTTCTTCATTAATACATTAGCATCATATTCCATATCCAGGATAACTTGATCCATTTCATATACTCTTATCTACGCACTAAGCCCCATCTCTCTTCTGGTTCTTTTTTGTCGATGCAAATAATTCATTGTGCACATCTCACTTTGCAATGTTTCTTTGGATGCACAGGGATCTATAACCTCCTAAAGTCCTTCTACAACCTTTTGATTTCTTAATAATTTCATACAAGTCTGTAGAAAAGAATTTAAAATACCTGCTTGATTTGTTGAATCATGGACTTTTGTCGAAGCTCGATCCTGTGTCGAAGATCAGTTCCGCGTTGAAGCTTGAATCCATTTCCAAGATGATTAAACTTCACAACTATTTCTCTACTTTGGCTGCACATTCGAGGTGGAAGCTCCAACATCCATAAAGCTTTGCTTTGCTTTCATAAATACTTATTTTTCCTTTTGAATAAAAAAAGAAGAAGGAATTTTCTCAATAGTTTTTCTAGCCCATGTACTTTTAAATTCTTTCTTCGCATCTTCTTTATCACTTTTGGTCGCATATCCACTTCTAGTGGAAATACTAATTCGAGGTTCATTGATTCTCCTTTCAGTAGTCATCATTTGAATATTTTGTGTCAGCTGCTGATTCCTTTTTTCTTGCATCTTTTCCATAAGTACATGGCATTCTTCAATTACATGGTCAAAGGATTTACTGTAGTTACATGTTATTCTAGGGTTCTGATAATCTCTCTCAAAATGACCTACCTAGACACATTTGTAGCAAATTATTTGTCCACATCCACATCCTTGACCAGCTCCATCATGAATGATTCGATCATTTCAAATCTTTTGGATTTTATAGAGATATCTACAAAAGACTGTAAAGAGGGCCCATGTAGTATCAGGTAGTTGGTTAAGTAAGGATGACTAAGTCAATGCTTACTGGTTTCTTGGGATGATGCAACTGGGACTGAGACACGACCTAGACTCCCTCGGGGCCATTTCATTATTTGGTATGGTCCAGTGTCCACTAAGGATTGAGATTGGGTTTTCTCTCTATCTCTATCGAGAAAGTGATAGATAGATCATTACATCTGTCATTTTGATTGCTTTGGTAGCCTCCTTGACTAGCACATTGTCTAATGCCTTCATGTCCACGTTCCTCTACTTTAATTATATAACTGCCAACACCATGCTCCATCATTAGTTCATAAGCTTGACAATTATTTTCATGATGTCCTACTGATTTAGAGAATTTTCAATATAGGTTCCTTGGAGTCTGAACATATATCTGTAATAAGTAATAGTGTTTTGAGCATGTTGGCCTTTGGTCTTACATATCTTGCACCATAGGGTGGATCCTTCATTTAAAGGATTCGGTGACCCACTAACCATGTAATATCTGAAGAGAGGACATTGTTCTTTAGAATGGACCTCCGATATGCACTTCATACACCATACTTCTTCTCTAACTTCTTTTATTTTCTTGACATCTTGTATATGTAGGGTTAGGCTCTCCAAATGAGCCTAAATCTATTTCATACTTGCATTAATATCTCCTATAGGCCAAGCTTCCAACTTCATCACAATTTGTAAAGCTTTGACTTGACTTGTTAGCTTTTGTTACGTCAATGGTAATCTGATATACGGTAACAATGCAACTGTAAACAATCCTTGATGCTATTGCGGAGCTATGTCGAAGCTCACTTGATCCAACAATACCTTAAATATATGATCAAATTCCAAAATAGACTCAGTAGGTTTCCATTTAATTTCTTTCAACTCAGTGATTCACAGTGACTTAGAGTTTGGCTTCTTAAATTCTTTGATCAACGTGACTTTAATATCTGCAAATGTTTTGATATGATTATTTGAATAATTCATATACCATGTCAATGCTTTATCTCTGAACGTCGTAATGAGTTGTGATTTATTTATATTTTCATCGTTGATATGCTTCGCAGTCCATACAACTTCACATAAAAACCAAAACTATTCTATATGTTTCGATCAAGTTTCTTTGAAAATGGGCAGCTTAATATCATCAACCATATTCTTCTTGGAGTGGGAGGGGGATGAGTAAGGGGGGGGGGGGGGGAGCCAAAAACACCCTAGCTATTACTGGATTCAGGATTTTTTGAACTCTCAGGTTGGGAAGGTGAATACTACGAAGTTACCTACGGTTTATCAGGGTGGATAACTTCTTTTTCACTTTCATATTCACTCAAAATAGGACTATACTTAGTCTCTACAAAGGTCTTCGAGTCTTGCACACGAGATTTGTTTTTGGAATCTTTTCTATATCTCTTTCCACTTCATGTTACTACAATCTCTAGCTAAGATTTATTCTCTTTTCTTGCAAACATAAGTAAACTAGCAATCATATTGCATCTGTAAAAATCCCTTTTCACATAGAAGCATCTTGATCCAAAGTTTCAAATATTTCAAATACTTACCTTGTAGTCTTCTGAAGAATCGTTGTTTCTCTTCATTGTATGGCACAGTCGAGTCTACTACAAACTCAGTAAGAAATCCTCCCAAGATGCTATTGGTGAGCACCAGTATTGCAGCAATAATGTTGCAACTCTTGGGGCTTCCTACTTTACTTTTATCAACCCGGTAGTTCGTAACAAACTTGGAAGCGACTGTGTTGTATGCACAAGTACTAGCTCGTACTGTAGGCTGTCACTTGGTCAGCTGGCACAAGATCACTAGGACCTCAAGCCAACTTCTATGAGTTTCTAGAAGAAGCTTTCAACTGTGATGAAAGAAATCTAACTCTACAAAGACTATTCTACTTGCAGAAAGAGAAAGAAGACTGGAGTGTAAAGAAAACCCTAGCAAACCCTAATTTTCCCAACTAACCCTACTTTTGTAGAAAAAGAGATGAAAACTGATGAAATGAATGCCATTGACTACTGGAAAGGTATATTACATCTATTCAGGCTATTCCTAGAAGAAAATGAGAGAAGAACATCTTTTTGCATTTTTATGTGTTTTATGTGAAATTGTTATGCATGTAATTTTGTCTGTTCGTGACTGTGGCAGAGGGTTGGTGGTGATGGAGGGCAGATTTGGTTTTTACAGAGGTGTAAGAAGGTGTGGAGAGGCCCTAAGAAGCCTCTAGTAACCTTCTAAAGACTTACCCTTCAATCGGAGTTGGAAAAATCACTCACAGGAAATTCTACAGGAGGTTGCAAGGGATCTACAAGAGGATCTACAGGAGGATCTACAGGAGGATGCTGAGAGCTATTTTTTGAGATTTTAAGAGTGGAAAAATGGTGGGAAAGGGTAGTTGAAGACTAGAGGGATGTGTTGAGGTGTCTGGGGCTTAACAAGGAGGATCAGGAAAGAAAATGATGGTTGGATTTGTTCAAATGACGAGAGGAAACCTTATGGAAAAAGTGCAAAAATTTAGGCAGATTCGTCATGGACTGTGAATGACTTGTGGAACCTATGAGAAATGAGATGATGCTAGCTACTTTATTGATGTATTGTGAGCTGAAGTGTGTTGTAAGAGATCTGCACATCTAACTACTGAAACTAAGCAAGAAAAGGACTAGTTACACCAAGAAAATAGACCCATATCTCTTGTTAACCTAATTTCTGACCTAGAAACATAAAGTGTTGAACAATACCTTACTAATAGAAAATATTGCAAAGAGATTTATTACAGAAACAAGAAATAATCTTGGAAAAATGAATCTGAAGCAACCCTTTAACTTTTCAAATCAAATCATCACACTAGAAATTGCATGGGAGAAGCAAAACTGTGTTTTTGGTGGTAGCTATTAGTGCTCAAATATGCCTTAGGCTGAAGGAAGGCGGGGTTCAAGATAACATCATACCATGCTCAGCCTTGTAGCTATCCCTACAAGGACAGGAGAGGGCTCTCTCCGAGTCAAACTCGGCAAAGATAATCAATTGGTCTCGAGATGACTGAAATAAAAAGCTAATGTTAGGCTAGATATGAAGTAAAATGGTTTGATTTGAGTTTTTAGGAGTTTTTGTGTTGGAATAGGGAAAGGCAAATCTGGGCTTGGGGATGAGGCACAATTTTTGCATAGGTATGATTGGGGCAAGGAAGGCGATCGTCTTGATGCTTTTAAAGGGAATGAATGGGTAGATCAGACTCGTGAGGAGCTAAGGAGAGCAAGAAGGTTTCAAGGATTCTCCTTAAATAGATGAAAACATGGAAAATCAAACAAATTTAAAGGTAGAGCATGACAATCAATGGATTCTACCTTAATCACTTCATTTGTTCAATTGCAGAAGATGATAGTAAGGAAAATGATACACATAACAACTTACAATTACTGAGAGAAACACACCATCAAAACATAAAGCCACATGGATCCCAAATAGTGCTGCAAAACCCTAGCCTATCCTTAGCCAAAAATGCAGAGAAAATATGTACAATAGTATGCCAAAGCAATCCCAAGTGTCAAACCATGAAAATGACTTAGAAATTACATAATATAGACAAGCCAAACCCATTCCCTTTCCGCTAGGGGTCGAGCTCATCATTCTAGGAGCTGTTTCAACCAAATCTAAACAAGGAACTAAAATCTAGGCAGTCAAAACAACTTGCCTCTATATGTTAGGAAACTGATTCATTCATTTAATTTTCACTTTTTAGTGAATGAATCCTCTAGGACAAGTAAAAGTATGTGAATATTACATCATGGTCATTAAATTACATCAAGATAGGTCAATAATTACATCAAGAAGCAAAACTAG
The DNA here is from genome assembly GCA_000404065.3 of Pinus taeda. Lineage (NCBI taxonomy): Eukaryota > Viridiplantae > Streptophyta > Pinopsida > Pinales > Pinaceae > Pinus > Pinus taeda. Next base: position 36,974 of record APFE030263732.1, read on the forward strand.
TCAAACTGGCCGAATTTCTGAGCTGGAAAGTGAAAATTTGGGCAAAAATCCTCTATGCGCCACACCAAATCCTCTATGTGTCACACCACTTTGGAGCTGAATTTGAGGCACTTCCTAAAGTCAAAATTGAGCCCAAGATAGCTTGTTGGAACGCCCTACCTGTCTACCTTCCAACCCAAGTGGAATATCTCAATTTGGTGTCCATTTACCCCTCCACAGGTCCATTCTCCCAAGACTTCTTCCTGTGTGTCAAAATAGGGGTAGTGAGGTCATTTTTTGAGTGTTTTTGACCTGTTGTGGTCTCAAAACTTGCCCAAAATTCTTGAACATGCATCAAAAACCATGATTTTTCATGCCAAATCCAATGATGTAAACTTTTTGCAATTTAGAGCCCCCTAGCAAAAGTGCACGCCATGTGGTGCGACGCATAGGGAGAAAAACTCTGTTTTTTAGTGCCAAAATTTGTCAAAATATCAAAAATGCCCCAAATTTCTTGAAATTTGGGTTGGAGATTCTCCATCAAGTGTCATGCTAGGCTAAAGAGGCTTTTGCCAATATTTGAAGTCCTTCATCCACTTTTTTCCTCCTTAATGCTCTCTTCACCTTGATTCTTGTTTTGCACACCAAGTTCCGGGACAAGTAATGATATGTCTACCACCTCTATGAAGCCTCCTAGGTGCATGTCCCTCCGTGGGTGAGTCACTTTGGGTCTCCTCTTCATAGTCATATGAAGGATAAGATGCCATAGCTGCTAGTAGACAAATTGCCCTGAAGAAATAGGTGCTGATGCGTCAAACTAGTGTGGACTGCTCTTTGTGATGTGATTGAATTCTGCCACCAAAGGGAAAAATGCAACAAGGGACTGTTAGGAAGAGGGAAGTAGTAAGGGGTTAGGAGCTATTGGAACTATAGGGATTAGGGAAATGTAGGAGGGTTTTGAGGGATTTGATGAATAGGATTAGGAATTGTTGTGTAGGGTATGAGGTGTGGGGTTTGAGAATTTGGGAAAGGGAATATAGGATAAGGAATTGATGAACTTAGGGAGATAGGGGAACTTAGGGAATGATGAAATAAAAATAAAAATGAGATGAGGGAGTGAACTTGGTGACAAAATAGTGATTAGCAACAAGTTTCCTTGAGGTATTTTAAAATATAGGGTTTGATGTTTTTGTTTTAACCATTACCATCCATCAACCACCATACCCTAGCACAAAATTGGATGAAACACAAAAATGGACGCTCTACCTACTTGTGGAATGAAGAATTTGAAATTTGGATGAATATTTCAATGAATTTTAGGATTTTTAGCCCAGTGCGGCGTGCCTTCCCAGTGCGCCGTGCCAGTGTATTTTTTGCAATGTGGAGGGTAGCACAATGCGCCGTGCCTTCCCAATGCGCTGTGCCCTTTTGTAGGAGAGTGTTGGAGGCATTCCCGATGTCAAAATTAGGTGCAAGATAGCTCTTTGGAAAGGTATTGGAGTTTATTTCCAAATAAACTATAATTTTGTAATTTGGAGTTCATTTTCCCTATCAAAAATTAAATATCCCAAGACTGGTCAAAATGTGCCAAATGAGGCTGCCTCAGGGCAGAGTGCTTTTGCAGTCAACTTTTGAAGTTGTTCCTAAACTCCAAATTGAGATCATGATAGATAATTGGAAATATAGTTGTGTCTAGTTATCCTTTTACTCATCAAGAAAATCATTTGTCCAACCAAGCTAGGAGAAAACTTGATTTTCCCAAGGTCACTTCAGAGGTGCATCAATTCTCCCGAGGCAATTGTATTTTCAACATTTATCTAAAACCATGATACATGTGTAAAAGGTGAAGGAGGTTTTTATTCCTTGGCCTGTTTTGGACAAAAACCACTCTCAAGTTTCCAAGATTCATCTTTTATTGTTTAGAAACATCATTTGAGTAAAACCTACCACGATGTGTGGAACGAGGGATTTGTCAAAATGAAGTGAAATGAAGGGGATAATGGGCTTCTAAATTCTTGAGAAAATTTTTGGAAGTGGGGAGGGATGTTAGGAAGTAGGGGAAAGTGGAATCTCAGAAGTTGAGTGAGGGGAAGGGGTCCAAAAGGGATAAACACAGGCCCAACCTAGAAAATTGCCAAGTTGTAGCAAGAAACTAGGGTTCGTGCAAAAATGAGGAATTTGGGGGATTTTAGTGATGGGAAGTGTTTAATAAGGTACATTATGGATAGGGGAAGGTATATGAACATCAGGGTATAATTTTTTCCGATGATTTGACCATCCAAGAGAAATTAGCTTCAAAACCCTAGGAGAGGGAAATGAACCTTACCTAGGCGCAACTAAAGCGTGAACAAGGTGTACAATGACCTAGTGTAACTTGACATGATGATGACAACCCTTTGAATGATGGTACACTCAGTTGAATGGTGACATGGAACATCATTTGGACAACTTTGACAAGGGCGAAAACAAACCCTAGACCTAATACCTAGTGACCAAATTTTTCTTGAAGATTCACTGAAATGACAAAATTTGACCTTGACACCTTAAAATCATTTTGTAAGAGCATGTTTGATCACTAGAGGAAGGCTGCAAAGACTGACACTAACAGCAGCAATGGTGCCTTGACCTCAAATCATGGTCCTAGGAAGGGAGAAAGGAGATCAAGGCATGTTGTTGGCCTTTTTGAATCTTAGCCTATCACTATATTAGCCTACTTCAGCAACTGAAACAAAAAGCAGCTGTGCAAGCCATCAAAAGGAACCTATTCTAAACAAGGTAAGATGAATCTATGCAACAGAAATCAACTCAGGAACTGAAGAAAAAACATATAAGTACAAAGCAAGAGGTGATGGGTAGCTTGGGTTGGGGCCTAACCCAAGAGCTTCAACCCTCTAAAAGAAATCAATGCTGGCTCAGAAAATATGTCATCTCCATTATCAAAATAAAAGTCACATTACATCAACTGTTCACAAAAATAAGCTTGAAAATGAGATGAATAAGAGCTGCACAAAAGTACAAAAATTCTACTAATAACTGGCTAAACTACTGAGGCTCTAAGCGCCCCTATTTAAACAAATTGAGTCCCCCAACAACCCTCCTAAAATCAAGGGGCTCAGCTTCCCAGAACTAGAGATAGACAACAGTTCTTCTTGACTTGCTTGGTTGCCCCTTGGATGCATTGATGTGGCTATTTGTGCTCCAAGTTTTTGATGGAGGATTTGAGGTAGGGAGTCATAAATTATGGGGATACCCTCCTACAAATCCTCTACCTTGTTTTCCTCGAATATTGGTTTCCAAATGCTCATTAATCCTTTGACTTTGTCCCAAAATTGACCAAAAATCTGCATAAAGCACACATTAGACTTCATGGCGTAATGACTAACCCAATTCACTCTATTAGCATAAATATAATAAAAAACATGCAATAAACTAATGAGAATGGTGGATTAAGTTGAGTTAAGAGGCAAAATGAGCCCATATAATTACCCTTTTCTAGGGCTCATCATCACCCCCCTACTAAATTGGTTGCTCATCCTCTGAGCAACTAGCCTATCTCCTCATCATTGATGGCCCTGATGGATTCCCTGACATCCCATGCTTTTGATGTGATATCCTCCTCCTTATCATGGAATCCCACCTTTCTATCCACCTCTTCCCACTGCTTTTGTTCTTCTTGTTCTTTTACACATTCTAGTAGTCCTAGCAGTAGTGGACGACTGAATTTGAGGCCAATCCAATTGGCCTTGAAACTTTGCATAGAGTGCTTATACAGTGGCACTCTCCTCAAGGCTTCTCTCATCCTGTTTAGGGAGTGATACTCTCTGAACTATAGGCTGTGTGGCAATGTGTTCCACCTTCTCATGCAGACATGAATGCAGTCATCTCCAAACAATCTCTCCATGTCCTCAAAATGTGCAATAGCCTAGGCCTACTCATTGATATACTTAGGGACACTTTGAGGATTATCTACAAGGTGTTAGTGGGCACTGATGAGAGCCATGGGGTCTACTGGCTTAGCTCGGATCATTAAGGGTTCATTTAGCTCTTTTGCCATTAACTTCTTGATTTCTGTTGCTCTTTTCTCCTCATGGCTCATCCATGATGCCATGGCCATCAACTGCAAGTCTCCTAACCTGGCATTGGGGTCCCATAGGTTCATATCAGTAAATACCATGTTATGTAAATAAAACTCTGCCAAGTTCGCCTTATCCTCTACTGAACTGTGATCACATAAATCCATGAACTGTCTATAGTCCTGGAAAGGTATGGTGCCTCTCTGGGCTAGAGTTTTGATCTGGAACTGTAGCCATTGATCTTTGAGGTATACTCCATATGATTTGGTTGGTTGTTTGTACTGTAGTGCCTCCATAGCCCAGTTGGCCATGCAGACTAATTGGACTCCTCTCCTTAATATTAATATTTCATTTCCTGCCTGGGGTTCCCTTTCCTGCAGCTATTTTCGTAACACTTCAGTTTCTACCAGGGTTCCCCTTTCTTGCAGCTATTTTCTTAACATTTCATTCTCTGCTTCCAAGTGAGATCTTTTGTTTGCTTCTACATGTTTTATAGTGGCCAACTCTCTACCCATCTCTCTAAGCTTGCTCTCCATGTGGCTAATGTCTTCCACCCCTTTGGACTTTGCAATTTGCATCCATCTGTGGCTCCTTACTCTTTCTTTTTCTAGCTCAAAGAAAACAGGGATTGCAAACTTCTATGGGATGGTTTTCCCTCCTTCCAGAAGGTTGTAATAAGAGCCTAAACTAGGTTGTGGGTCAAGTCCTGGTATCCCTGTTGTTTCATCCTTCCCCTTGATCTGCTCTTCTACTTTTTTCTCAAGTTTCTCAGTCTCCTATAGCTTTGTCAAGGTCTCATATAGAGTGGTCTGTGCCTCCTGTAGGATAGTTTTGGAGTCTTGTAGTTTTATCCTTTCCCTCCAAGTGGAAGATCTAGGGCTTCCTCTTTCATAGGTGATGGGATTTCTGGATGGAGATTCCTCCTTTTGGCAGTAGGAGAATCTTCAATGGTGATAGGCTCTTTTGAGGGTGGTTATGGCTTCCCTATTTTTATCCTGGTGCTCTTTCGAACCTTCAAATACATGGATGGTTGCCTTTTTCTCTTTGGTTTGGGCTTAACTAGGGTGTTGAGCGCAACAAGAACAGCTGTTGCCTCCCTTTCTAGTGTTTCAAGAGACACTTCTGCCTTTGGTGCTTTTGTTTCTTCTTTTTTTGTCTTTTTTGCCTCTGCACGTTTTATTTCTTCTATCCCTGTTTTAATTTCCTCCTCTTCTTGTTATGTTTCTGCCTTTTCTATTGTAGTCTCTATCTTCACTGATTTAGTCTTTTCCTTTCTATTTTAGTCCTTTTTCCTTTTGTCCTAGGTTCTTTCTTCTTCTCTACTGTGGTCTTATCCTTCTCTGTTTCATGTTTTTCTTCCTCTGTTTGGGTTTCTCCCTTCCCTGTTTCAGGTTCCTCTTTCTTTGTTTGTGTTTTCTCTTCCTCTTCTCTAGTTTCCTCCTCATCTTCCCATTTTTGTTCTTCTCCCTCACTTTCAGATGCACTGAGGTCATATGTGAGGGCGTTCACATCATCTTCCCTTGTCATATTTCTAAAAATCTCCCAGGCTATGGGTATTTTGAAGGTGTGGAGGGCATCTTCCACCAACAGTTTAATTAGGCCATGGTAAGCCAATTGGTCTGGAACTCCTGCCTTCAATTTGATGCTAGATTCTATTAAGGATTGGAGGAGAAAATAGGGAATACTGAGTTTTTGAGGTGCAGGAAGGTCCATGCCATACCTTAATTCATGCAAAAGTCTGAAATGGTACCCATAAACTATGTTGTACCTTCCTTCACAAGAGATGTACTTGATAATCTGATAGCTGACCTCATCCCAGGGGTAAGGTATGCTTGTTCTCCTGATGCCATTTTTGTCCTCTACAGGATGCTCATCTAGTTAGAAGAAGGTTTTCTTGGCAACTTGACCCAGTGGTTTTTCTTCCTTGCTCCAGGGTAGTCCAAGTAGGAGACTGGTAACCCTGCTAATGAATTATGGGGTGATTTCTATAGTGAGACCCCTAAAACTGAGAGTGACATGAGTTTTTGAGTGAGGTGTCAAAGACAAGGCAAATTCCTCTGTTACTTCTTCATCATACCCATGAAGCTTTTGAAATAAGGGCATCCAATTTGCTCTAGTGAAAAAGGCTACCACCTCTGGGTGTTCATGTAGCCTGGTTGAGTTCAGAGGTTACTTCCTCATAAATCCCCATGTCATGATGTTCAAAGTCTTCTTGAAGAGGGAGACAACAAATTTCAAACCTGAAAATAGAGAAAAAATTGAGGTTTTCTTTCAAGAAAGATGGAGAGTTTTTAATGCAATTTTCCTTCCTTCCAGGCTCAATTTTTCTAAACTTGCATCACTCCTTTGTATATGTGAGTATGAAGGTGGTGAAGGAGACAATATCTTAGAAACAGAGAGTAGATAAAATTGTGTTTTTTTCTTAAGAAATAGGTAGACCTTTCAATGCAATTTCCTTCTTTATAGGCTTAATTTGTTCTAAAATTGCATCACTCCTTCGTATATGAGAATACCATGGTGGAGAAAGAGACAACACTTTAGTACAGAGAGTAGATAAAAAGACTATGTTTTTTTTAAAAGAAACAACAGACTTTTGATTTCAATTATCCTTCCTTTTCACTCAATCCTTTGCTTGAAATCACATCACCCCTTGTATATACAAGTATGCAGAGTGGGTTTACCAGAGCCTACCTCTTCGAGCTCGAATTTGCCATAAAACCCCGATTTTTCCTCTGCGAGACTGCTCATTGGCCCTCCTGTAGAAAGGGCTCTTGTAGGATCTATTTATGTTCCTGTAGATCCTGATAGGCAGAAGGGTTCTGAAAATGACAAAGAGCAATTGTTTTGAGGCTCTGGAGGTGGTAGGTGGCTTGTTGCAATTGAGAGCATGACAATGCAAATGAAAACAAAGGTGGTGAGTGCGGTCGAGAGAGCATACTTAAGCTTACAGGAGAGGTTTGCGGTGATGAGATGAGGTGGAAGGAAGGGTACGTTACCCTCATTCAGATCGTTGGTCCCCACTGCAGTGTCATCATGAAACTTTATGCCGCCTTCCCGCAATCATTTCCATCATTTGCGTTGGAGTTCAAAATATTTGCCACTACCTGTTTTGAGATTCTTATGAGTTGACTGGACACACGTGCAGAGTGAACTCCGGCTGAGCATTGTTGAGCTGGATAAGGGTGGCCAGTTAGCTAGCCACCGATCTAGTTTAATCTTAACCATCCCATTTGTTCATGCAGTTTTGGATCATACAGATGCAACAGAGGAACGGGTTTAGACACTTACCTGTAAGTCGAAATGTGTGCGCTACGGTGCTGCTGCATGCCTAGACTTTGGTGCTATCCCCATCTATTTCTGCTACCATATGCTCGTGGCTTTTGGATAGGTAGCTTAGTTGCCTTGTACAAGTGATCTTCGGTCAGGATCTGGCTTCTTACATGTTTTACGTACCTGTGGTTGCACCGATTTTTCTTTTGGAGCTTCATTTTTAAGGGGATCAATTGCTACAGGAATCCTACAGGAGTTCCTGTAGCTGCTTCTCCCTCTAGAACTTTTAGCTGAGGTTTATGCAGGAACTTGGGAGGAGTCTATTGAAGGTTTTGATGGCCATGGAGAAGCAGTCGATAGGCTGTAGGTAAGTGGTAGGGGTGCTGTTTTTTTTTTTTTCCTTTAAAAAAAAACAGGATTGTTGTGTTTTATTTGTAGGGAGGAAAGAAACAATTAGAAATGTGGTGGTGCAGGTATGGAATGGAGGTTTATGATGACAGATAGCTGTAGGATAGCCCATAGGCCTTTTGTGAAAGTTTCCAGCTCTTCAATCCCTTCTTTGACTTGACTTTGAGCTCTCTGTGATTTCTACAAGAGCCTCCTGTAGGATGCGCATATTTTAGAAAAAGCAATACCAGGGGATGGCAAAAGAAAAAAATGATGGAAGAGGGTCTAGAAGAGATGCAATAGGCTTGTGGCCTGTCCCCTTTCCTTCTGTGGTCCTCCTACAACCTACAATGCACTGAAAAGAAGTTAATTTTTTTTTTTCTTGTTTTTTTTTTTAAGAGATAGCTAGGGCACCTCCAAGAGGTTTTCACCTTACTTGCCTACCATGGGTGCCCCCAAGGGGAGGTTTTCACCCAGGGATCTTTATTCTCCTCATTTTTGTTTGGTCATCTCTGGGCTACCTCAAGAGAGGTTTTCAGCCATAGGATGGGACTCAAGCGCCTCATACAGGTTTTCGCTGGAGCCTTATTATTATTATTATTATTTTAATGATTGGGTGAAGTGGAGGCAGAGGTTTTGCCCACTACCAACACTGTTTTATTCAGCTCTTCAATGAATTCTTGCTTGGAGAGGGGCTTCTTGTAGATTTTCAACCTATGCCCATTGACAAGCATGGGGATGGCTTCCTCATCAATAGTCCTGATCAGAACTGAGCCATTTTCATTTCATTTTTCTATAATGTATGGTCCCAACCATCTTGTCCGTAGCTTGCTCTTGAAATCTTTTTACCTTGAGTCATACAGTAGCACCCAGTCTCCTTCTTGGAATTGTTTCTCCTTGATGCTTTTGTCGTGCCATATCTTCCTCTACAGCTGGATTACTTTTGTGTGGAGAAGGGCCTGCAATCTCTGTTCATCCAATCCATTAAGCTGGAGTAACCTTTCCCTTTGTGCATGGCTGAGATCTAGGTCCAGCTGAGCTGCCATCCTTAGTGTATTGTACTCAAATTCTATTGACAACAGACCCTTTTTTCCATAGACCAGCTCATAGGGTGTGAACCTTGTGGTGGTCTTCCATGTGGTGTTGTAGGCCCAAGTGGCCTCAACCAATCGATCTACCCAATCTTTCCTGATGTTGCTCACTACCTTAGTCAAAATTCCCTCCCAAGCTCTGTTGGTGACTTCCACATGTCCATTGGCTTGTGAATGGTAGGGGGTGGAAGTCATGTGCTTGATTTTATGATGGATGAGTAGGTCTTCAATCAGATTGGAGGTGAACTGACTGCCTTGATCTCTAAATAGTTCTCTTGGATACCGAAACTTATAGAATATGTTCTCTCTTAAAAACTCAACTACTTTTTCTTTGGTTCCTACCTTGATTCCCTTTGTCTCTGCCCACTTTGTCAGATAATCAATGCACACTATGATGTATTTTTTTTGGTTTGAAGGAGGGTTGATAGGACCCACAAAGTCCATGCCCCACTTTTCAAATGGCTCAAAAGTCACTTGAGGTTGCAAGGGCATCTCATCCTTTGGAGTAGGTTTCCCTATCCTTTGACACCAATCACATTGGCTGATATATGTCCTCACATCTTGATGAAGAGTGGGCCAATAGTAACCTACTTGCAAAATTTTGAAGGCAGTCCTCTTTGCTGCAAAATGGCCTCCATAGGGCCCATCATGACAGGTCAGGAGAATGTCAAAAACTTCCTCCTCCCTGACACATCTTCTCAAAACCTGATCTGGGCCAAGTTTGAAGAGATTGCCCCCAATCCAAGTGAAAGGGGCACTTTTCCTCACAATCTTGCTCTTCTGTTTTGAGGACAGGTGTGGCGGGAATTGTGTTGAAACCAAGTAATTCGCTATATCAACAAACGAAGGAGAGAGTACTGAGATAGCAAATAGGTGTTCATCTAGCATCCAATCATCCACCATTCCTTCTTCACCTACAGGCAGATTTATTCTAGAAAAAAGTCAGCAACAACATTTTCCTTACCAGGCTTATCAACAATGGTTAGATCAAACTGCTGCAATAAAAGAAACCACCTAATAATGCAAGCATTCACATATTGTTTGTTCATTAAATACCTAATTGCAGCATGATCAGTGTGTACAAATGTTTGATAACCTGTGATGTAATGTCTGAATTTATTTAAGGAGTGTACTACAGCTAGGAGTTCCTTCTCGGTTACAGTGTAGTTCAACTCTTCCTTTGACAAATTTTTACTTATAAAGTATATGGAATAAGGTAACTTTTCTTCAATTTTCCCTAAGGCTACTCCTATTTCTTTGTTCAAGGCATCTGTGTGAATGTGGAAAGGTAGGGCCCAGTTTGGAACTCTCAAAATTGGGGCAATCACAAGTTTACTTTTCAAGGTATCTAGGGCTTCTTGACAATTGTTAGTCCATATGAACTCGACATCTTTCCCCAAAAGACCAAACAATGGAGAGGCTAGCTTACTGAAATCTTTAATGAATCTTCTATAATATCCAACTAAGCTTAGGAAACTTCAGACATCTCTCACCTTTCGAGGAGGTGGGACCCTTTGGATGATGGCAATTTTGTTGGGGTCCACCTATAATCCTTGCTGAGAGATTGCACGACCTAGCACAGTTCCTTCAGTCATCAAGAATTCACACTTTTTCGGACTAAGGGACAAGTTCATTTCAATACACCTGTCCAAAACTTTTCCTAGGTTAGATAAAGCTTCCTGAAAGTTAGAACCATAAGGAGTAAAATCATCCATATATATTTCCACTGCATCATGAACCAGTTCAGAGAATATACTCAATACCACTCTCTAGAAAGTGGCAGGAGCATTACACAAACCAAAAGGAAGGACCCGATATGCAAAGGTACCCCAAGGACAAGTGAAAGTAGTCTTATCTTGGTCTTCTAGGCTGATTTGGATCTGATTGTACCCGCTAAACCCATCTAAGAAGGAGAAAAACTTTTTCCCCGCCAGACCATCTAACACTTGATCTATGAAAGCCAAAGGAAAATGGTCCCTCTTGGTGGCCTTGTTTAATTCCCGACAATTGACACAGATTCTCCACTTACCATTTTTCTTTGGCACTAGCACCAAAGGAGAGACCCATTCACTGTCAGAGATGGGGTAGATGAATCCTGCATCTAGTAACTTTTGCAATTCTTCCTTGACAATGTCTTTAAGGGCTGGATTCATCCTCCTTTGAGGCTGCCTGATTGGTTTGCAATCTTCCTTAATGTAAATGTTATGAGTACAGACCAAAGGGTGCACTCCCTTCATCTCCTTATAGCTCCAAGCGAAGGCATCCAAATGGTTTCTCAATAAGCTACACAGTTCCTTCTCTTGAGAGGTGGATAGGGATGAGTTGATTTTTGAGGTTCTTTCTGGGCCAAACTCTATATTCTTAACTCGGAGAAAGGTTGGGTCGGCCACACAAAAATCAACTAAAGGATTTTCTTGGGTTTCCTTCACTATCTCTTCTAATGGCAACATACTGGGGGGTGGATTCTGAATTAAGTTTTCAATGATATCCTCCTTAGTTTGTGGTTCCCCCATCCCCCATGGCAGCTTCTACTACACATAGTGGTGTAGAATAGACTTCATCCTCATCTTCCTCCTCCAACCAGAGAGGTAGATCATGTTCTAACAAAGGTTGGGCAGGAGGGTATAGAACTAGCTGGTTGGACATATGTCCATTTTTTATTGTCATGTTCCCAGCTCGGCAACTGATGTAGGCATCTATAGTAGCCAACCAAGGTCTTCCCAGGATGAGAGGGTACCTAGTGAGCTTTGCCTTCAGCTGGAGAACTAGGAAATCAGTAGGGTACTCCCAAGAATCGATGGAGACCATGACATCTTCCACAACCCTTTCAAGGGTCACAGTGGAGCAGTTTGCTTACAACAGTACTATTGTGGTCTTTCTCAGGGAGCCTTGGAGGTTGAGCTTGAGCATAGTGTCCTTGGTGATCACATTAATGGTATCCCCCAAATCAATTAGGGTATGGGGGTGTTTCCGGGAAAGCTAGTGAATTTTCGATCTGCTAGTCCCACTAAGATTGGTAGCTATCTTAGAAGCAAAAAATCAAAGAAATTTGTGATTTCCTCTATGTATGATAGATAAGAAAGAAGCAAAGGGACCAACCTGGATCTTCCACTTGACTCCTTGCTTGATTTCTCTCTCCCTTGATAGAGCTTGCTACTCCTCTCCTACTTGTCCCGCTTAGAGGATACCTATAGAAACAAAGTAACAAAACACCATCAAAGCATCTCGATCTATTATATCATAAACAATGCAGAATTAGAAATGCATTGAACATACAACGACATTCACGAATAACAAGATTCATAAGTACACAATTGTATGGAGGAAAACTCAAAGAACTTTATTAAAATATAAGGGAGAATTACAACCAAGTTTTCTGATCCAGCATCATCCTCCCAGCATCAAAGCCCCCTTCACTTCATGAAAAGCAAGATCACCCAACAATACAATGCTCCTTCTCAAAGACAAACTATCAGCACTTCCTTACAAATTACAAAATTCTAGCCTCCAGATCTCTCAGATGAGGGATCCATTTATAGATGTCTGTAAGGGTGTGAGTCATCTCTGGGTTTTTGATTAGTGTCATTCCAATTGTAGTTGTTGGTTCCACTTGGAGATTTCTTGGATCTCTTACTCATCCCTGGGTGAATTCAAAGAGGTAAGTGTCATAGGAGAAGTTTCTAGAAGATTCCATGATCATCCACTTAGCAAACTGTCTCAGCCATTTGTCCATTCTCACTCATCACACCCCATAGAATGCCTCTTCATTATGCATCACACTTGGCTAGTGTAGGAGTGAGTATGCATCACAGCCTGATAGTGGAGTAGTTAGTATGGTTCAGTTTTGGCCAGTTCTGAGTAGTTTTTCAGGTGAAACTTCTGGGGAATGATGTAATCAGTTGACTATGATCTTTTAGGGTATGAAACAACACTTTTAGGGGTTAAAGATACCTTGGTTTATCGACATATAAGATTGGGGTTGTAGTGCCCAAATATGTCTATAACAGTTTCCCCCTAAATCATGAAGTCGTAAATCTTTTGATGTCGGATGAAATGCTTTATCATGAGGATCCGAGGTATTCGAACTGGAAGGTGACCTATATAAGATACAATACAATATATCATCATCATATTATTTTCATGATCTAGATAAGGCAGGGATTCCCATGCTCAACTTTATAAATTCATTTTCATGTACATAGAACATATAATCATCTGCAGTTGCAGACTAGTCATTCTTTATATGTAGAGTCATCATCCCTTAGCTTGGATGATCATCTGTGCAGCTTTTGTGTACATTTGATGTCTTTATATTCCTAAATATATTTCAACCCGGATGGATGAAACTAGATCTGGGGTCTTCAAACTCATTCAATCTTCGCCCGATGTACAAGTCGATCCATGTGAAAAGATGTTCTAAATTCAAACATGGAAAGACATCGCCTGATTACTAGCCAATAATGTAAGCTGTTAACAAGCGCAAGAGGAATCATTGATAATGATGATGACCCTCAAGGTGCTACAACACAATTCATGTGGTGTGAATATATGTTCCGATGTCTAACACCACACAAAATCTTTCGGTCAAAGGCCATTGATGTACACCTGTCGCCAGAAGTGAGAAACTTGCCATTGAGGCATGCAAGCTTCAAAGTACTGAAAGGGTTGTTTCTAAGTCAACTTATTGGATAATGAGTTGATGTCGAAAAGAAGTGACCCATCATAGGAGGGCCTTAATGCGTCCCACATCAACGAAACGAAATGAAGCAAATGATTTTTTAGAGGTGAAAACGATTTGATGATACAAGGTTCAGGAATGGCGGTCATGAAAAATGAAGGGTGAAGATATTGCAGTGGATGAGGCATTGACTAGATGGTGAATTTTCTAAATGACTTCTCTTGAACATATCGACGACACTGAGATGGATTGGTAGCATTAACCCCAAAAGATGGATGGTACAGTGGACCAATGGTGATATGACCGGTGAACGGAATAACCCAACTCGACTCAATCATGGTGATGGAGTGAAACTATCATGTTCAAGAGCGATCTGCTACCAATAAAATTCTTCAAGTTTTCTTCCCTTTTTCCACAGTCATTGCTGGCCAGTACCTCTTTATTTTTTTCAAGATTGAGGAGGATAACATATGCTTGTTCTATAATTTTCCCTTCGGGCAAACCTGTCGCTATGTTTTGGCGAGCCTAGTGACAGTGAAACTTGTTCTTGTCTAGGTGGACAAGTTTGTCGCTATTGTTTTAATGAGTTTAACGACAAGGATAACTCAATCCTTTTCATGTTTACAGAGTTTGAAAAGGGACGAAAAGGAAACTCCAACAGTCCTTTTTCATAGCATAATCCCTTAAGTCAAAAAAGTATAAAATAATACACAAGGGATGACTTTTCAATCACTTTAGTGAGCCAAGAAAGACAAGCGCTCGATATTTTTGTGGGATAATCCCTCAGGTCCAAAAAGATTAAAATGTACAGGAGGGTGGCACTTCCCCTTACTTTAACGAACTGGAAAGGCCAATAGCTCGAAAATCTTTTCATATTTAATGAGTGTAAAAAGAGTTTAAAGGAGACTTGTTTTTTAGGAACGAGTGGTGTTTTAGTGTAGCAGCTAGTTCTGGGTAAGCTTGGAACTTCTCAAAACATGGTGATGTTAAGAGGGTGGCTAACAAGACCACTCATCGCAGTTGTTCCTCAAAAAGGTAAACAATCAAGTGGAAGTGTATGATCGGCCAAAAGAATGGAGGTGATGGTAGGAACACAACCAAGGCTCAAAGGGATGATAGCAGGGCAATCACAAAGGTTATTTACTGAGGGTGGATTCATCTTTAATGAGCTTGAACAAGGAGAAACTATGCTCAGTGGTAGGTTTATTTTTTAATGAGCTTAAACCATGTGATAACATTGCTCATTGGAAGGTTTATTTTTTAACGAGCTTGAACCTTGCGGAAACATTGCTCATTTGCAGTCAAATATGTCCCTCATTGGTAGGTTCATTTTTTAGTGAGCTTGAACTCTACAATAACATATGCTCATTTTTTCTTTTTATGTAAGCTAGAAACGACCAAAATACAAAGCTAGAAAACCAAAAAAGCTAAGGAACTACTTAGGTTAGGTAGGATGGTTTTGTCTTCCATCTAGACAAAACAATTCCTTTGCTTCGTTCGCACGTTGTAGACAAAGGTGAATGGTGGATTAGACCAATCACCTAACCTAATAAGTTGAAACTAAAAGGCTAAAAAGATAAAAATGCTAAAAAGCTAAAAAATAAAATTGGTCATCTTTCATTTGCATAAAAAGGTTTGCATGCCCCCAGGCGTCGAGAAAAGGAGAGTCTCCAGGTAACCATATGGAAGTCACTGTGGTTAAGCAGGATTGTTTTTGTTAGCGGTTAGAAAAGAAAACTTCCTTGTCTTTGTCTGAAGCGTAGAAAAAATTGAATGGTGTTTCAGACCAATCACATAACCTACAGGGAAACCTATCTCTTCACTGGACTACTCACCGTAATCAGGGAAAACTTATCTTTTCAGCTGGGTTTGTCTCAAAATAGACATGGGTTCATGCCCCCTAAGCTTCGTTACATTCACTAGGCTACTCGCAGTAATTAGGTGGATGGAATGAAGGTTGAAGAGACACTCTTGATGCAATAGGACCATTTAGGTATGATGTTTGTCTTGAAGCTGTGCTTGAACCGGGAAATGAAAGCTGGTCGACAGCGAGGATTTTGCTTCCATGCGGGAAACACATCACTTTAAAGAGTGTTGAGACAATAGATTCCATGTTGTAAACATAGTCGTGTCCAAGGAATAGATTGTAATCTAATGGTCCTTGGATTACCATCATGTTTAAGTGAACGATTTTCCTTCTCAAAGTAATTGGAAAATTAGGAAGGATCCCTAATGGTCGAGTGGTTCCTTTGTTAAAGCCTGATAAATTTTGTGTAACAGGCATTAGACATGGCAAACCAAGTGCTTTCCAAGTAGTTGAGGAAAGGATACTCACTGAAGCCCCTTCATCTATGATAGTGCTAGACACGATCATTTTGTAAACTTGTACTATGATATGGAATGGTACATTTTGAGGAAGGCGGGATCTAGCTAGTCTATTCCAATCAAAGGAAATGATTAGACTACTTGGAGGGGGTACCAAATAAATGGTTGAATGAACGCCTTGAGTAGCAGGAACTGGGGGATTTTCCTCTTGTTGTGAAGGACCGGGTGGATTACCCCCAAGTTCATCAGAATCTGATGTTACAAAAAGAATTTGAATAATATCGTTCTCATTCTCTTTGGAAATTGTATCATTTGAAGGTGGACCTTCTGAAGGCAAGACTGGGTCGACTCCCATCTCAACCTGTTGAATTTGTTCTGGTATGGACTCAAAAGTTTCACTCTCAATGATAGGTGTTTCGACTGACGGTTGAGTTATGTCAATTGGATTTTCAACTAGTAAAGGACTTGGGATGAGTTTCTTGTATCCAGATGGAAGTTGTTGCAGTGAAGTAGGATGGTTATCCAAAACTCTTTCGGCTTCATCCAAAAAGGGACAACAGTGAAGATAATGATTACCTTCACATAACCTACATGGAAATCTGACCTTTCCTTTCTATCCATTGACTTCACTATTACTAGTTGATGGTGTTCTGTCATCATGATCACCAGAGGTTGATGACACCTGATGGTGCAAACGGGGAGACCATTCTCTCAAGATCCAAGGGATTCATGGATATTCTTGATGAAGGTGGTCTCCTTTGCAAATTATGCGTGGAGATCTGGGTTTGGAAAGTTCGGTGTGTGGATTTTCACCGGATGCTGCATGGTTGCCCCCTTGCTTAACTGACTTCTTTTTCTTCTCCTTCCCTTTCTTCTTCTTCTCAGTCACCCAGTTACTAGCATTGTTACTTTCACCAAGCGAAGAGGAAGAAGGGGAGGGAGAGACAAATGAAGTAGAAGGTGAAGGGTCAACTTCAATATCAACTGTTTGCTGATTCGATTGCTGAGGAATCATGATATTTTGAATGACAGAGGTTGAGAATAGCCATACCAACAGACCAATTGTGATTCCTGGAAGGGACAATGTGGCCATATACAGAGCACCAATATCTCCCTAAGAAGAAAATGGACTAAGATTCCCCCCAAGAGGGATTCCTTGATTGGTGGAATCCATTATCTTAACCTAAGATCAACGAAGGAACAGGGATGTTATTCCGAATTAAATAAATTTTAATGAAGCTTTGAAACAACTTTGCTTTTTCAATTTTTAAGAGTCAAGAAAAAGCTAAAGATGACTCTAGTCCCTTTTGATTTTTAATGAGCCTGAAGTGACAAGTGCTCAGATGGACCTTTTCTTTTAAGGAGTCGAAAAGGAATAAAAGTGACTACTCTGGAAATCTAGACAGAGGGATTACCAAACCAATCACAAAACTTCAATATACACCTTGGTGGTAAATTAAAGAGAAATTACCAAGGACTTATGTACGACAGTCAATCTTCCCGAATGTTGTGTTCAGTGCGTTGTGATTGATAGGGCGGCATACACGACTTCCTATGGATAAAGGATATAATCCTATTGTGGTCTCCCAATATATACTCGATGGTACGGTGAGCACAAGTTTGTGCTAGCACTTGTCGTATCAAAGAGGAGGAATCACCCAACCTTCAATGAAAATGACAGTGACTAGATTTTACGACGTTGGAACACGTCTCTAGCCTAGACTTCTAGATGTGTTGCGTTAGGTTCCAAAGCGTTGTTAGGTTCATTGAGATTTATTTTAGAGTTGATCTTTCTTATAAGTTTTCCTTTCAAGGTTCACCGCATGATGTAGATGTAAAATTCCTAAATATGCAATCTAAAATGATAAACAATCACTGTTTAATTTTAGCAATGAAAATCCTAGCTACTAAAGAAAGAAGATTACGATTCTTTCAAACAAAGAGCAAAGAGCACACACTAAATGTACTTTTCCTAAGTCATTTTTTGCACACAGTCTAAATGCAAATGCAAATTCATGTATTTGTTTTTTTTGTTCCCTTTAATGTGAAGAATGCCAAAAAGGAAAACTAAGTATAGATCTGAAATATTTTCTTCAAAGCGACATTTCAACAATTTCTTTTTCAAAATGAAAGGAAGACTTAAATGACACTTTTCAATTTCGAATAGAAGATGCTTTTGAAACTTTAAATACCAACAAATCAAATCAAATAAATGACAAAAAGTTCAATCGACTATCTAGAGAAGGAAGACTTTACGACACTCCTCTTTTTGACACAAAACGACAGTTACGACACTTTTTGCATCAAAACGTCAGTTCGGTTTAAGCTACTTTTTGACAAAGGATCATAAATGATGGATAAATACACAAAAACATTTACTAATCCTACTTAGTGGAGGTTGAACTATGTAAAGCAAAGAGACTTCAACAATGAGATACTGATCATAAGTAGCAACACAATCAAACAGAACTGAAAAAAAGGACAAAAAACCCAAATTTCAAGGAGAGAAATAGGATTACTCAGTCATCGCACCTGTGCTTCATAGAAATAGGGATGAATCTCACCTGCTACACATGGGAGGTGATATGCATATTAGCTTCTAGTGATAGACAGTGTGATGGGCCAGGGAATGAAACTGAGGTGGGTTTTTGGTCAAATTTTGCAGCTGAGTTCAGTGATTTAAGCTGAGCTATGATGTATAGTAAAAGCAAAGTACAAGGGTATGATATTGGGAGGTTATTGAGCTACCACAAGGGCATTTAGAATTCTTGTAAGTCAGATGTTCAGTTCATAAACTAACCCAGAGATTGACTGAAGCAACATTCATCTACTTTGCAATTTCATAGCAAGAGCAGTTCGAAGGCTATTTGGCTAACTTTAGGCTCTGTTTGTAGTTTATAAAGCAAACAACAACAACAAACAAACAAACTATTTGTTCCCCAGCAGAGTCACCATTTTGTTTCTGGGAAAACTAGTGTCTTTTCGATCTGCTAGTCCCACTAAGATTGGAATCTATCTTAGAAACAAACAATCAAATCAATTTGCGATTTCCTCTATGTATGATAGATAAGAGAGAAGCAAAGGGACCAACCTGGATCTTCTGCTTGACTCCTTTATTGATTTCTCTCTCCCTTGATAGAGCTTGCAACTCCTCTCCTACTTGTCCCACTTAGAGAATACCTATAGAAACAAAGTAACAAAACACCATCAAAGCATCTCGATCTATTATATAAAAAACAATGCAGAATCAGAATACATTGAACATACAATGGCATTCACAAATAACAAGATTCACAAGTACACAATTGTATGGAGGAAAACTCAAAGAAATTTATTAAAATAGAAGGAAGAATTACAACCCAGCTGTCTGATCCAACGTCATCCTCCCAACATCAAAGCCCCCTTCACCTCATGAAAAGCAAGATCACCCAACAATACAATGCTCCTTCTCAAAGACAAACTATCAGCACTTCCTTACAAATTACAAAATTCCAGCCTCCAGATCTCTCAGATGATGGATCCATTTATAGATGTCTGTAAGGGCGTGAGTCATCTCTGGGTTTTTGATTAGTGTCATTCCAGTTGTAGTTCTTGGTTCCACTTGGAGATTTCTTGGATCTCTTACTCATCCCTAGGTGAATTCAGACAGGCAAGTGTCATAGGAGAAGTTTCTAGAAGATTCCATGATCATCCACTTAACAAACTGTCTCAGCCATTTGTCCATTCCTACTCATCGCACCCCATAGAAGGCCTCCTCAGTATGCATCACACCTGGCTAGTGTAGGAGTCAGTATGCATCGCACCCTAATAGTGGAGCAGTCAGTATGGTCCAGTTTTGGCCATTTTTGAGTAGTTTTTCAGGTGGAACTTCTGGGGAATGATGTAATCAGTTGACTATGATATTTTAGGGTATGAAATAACACTTTTAGGGGTTAAAGAGACCTTGGTTTATCAACATATAAGATTGGGGTTGCAGTGCCCAAATATGTCTATAATAGGGGGGATCATGGTGCCATTGATGTCGACATCGACTACTGGGCTTCCAGGGTCTAGATACTTCGAACAGATTACCTTCCCCAACATCAGGTCAGACAGTTGTCCTATCACATTGATGGTTGGGGCATCTCTCTTACGGCTACCTAGATGCTTGAAGCACTTCTCTTTGATCATCTTGTTGTATATAGGCACATCCTTTATGGCTTGGAGAAGTGGTATCTTTACACATAATTGTTTCAATTCTCCTAGAAGTTCAGTTTCTTCTTGGGTAGGTTGTGTTGTTCTAGATAATCTCTCAAGAAAGGGTGGAACTACTTTTGGTTCACTTTCCTCTTTATCTTCCTCATCCTCCTTAGGGGGAGGTTGGCTATTTGGAAGAATCTTTCTAGATCATAGGTTAATCTCCTGAATCTCCACACAATAGGTTGGGCAAGATGGTTCCCCACTATATACTTGCTAATCATGTCCATTATTCGGGTTTGGGTTCATTTGAGAAAGAATTTGGGGTTGCCTTGGTGGAGCAGGAGGCAATGGTTGTAGTTGAACAGATGGTGGAGGAAAAAGAGTAGGAGGAGAGTTGTACTGGGGCGTCCACCCCTGATGAGGTGCATTCCATTGAGGCTGTGGCCGAGCATAAGAGTGAAATGAATGAGCAACTGGTTGAGCATGATATTGAGATGGATATGACCAAGGAGGAGGTGTGGACCAGGAAGGATGAAGAGAGGGGTGCCAAGAAGGCATGGAAGTGGCTTGATTGGGGTTGTAGTATTCCTGGGATGTCCCTTGCATTCCCTACTGGTAAGGTGTAGGTCCATGTGACCTCCTTTGGTTTATGAAATAGAGTGGTTCAGTAGCTCCTTCAACCCCTTGGTATACAGCTTTAAGTCCGAGCAAGGAAGGGCACTTATTTGTAGGATGATATTCTTCAGAGACTGAGCACACCTCTATAGAGTTCAATGGACATTCGTTCCTAGGATGCCTTCTAGTGCACCTAGGGAAAATAATGGCCAAAGCCCTCTCTTCTTCCTCTTGTTTCCTTTTGATATGCAAGGTATCCATTGCATGGCAAGAGTCTGCAACATCTCACTCTTGAAATCTTCCAGCATGTTTCCAAATTCACCTTTGAGGGATGAACTAGAGGAGGAGGTACTGGCCATGGGTTGACTCCCCCTACCTTTCTTTCTGGCTGCCCTAGAATTGTTTCTAAAGATAGGCTTAATGTCTTCATAAGGTAGCTGGTCGATGTCTCCCCTAGCCAGTAAATGGAGGGTGTCTAGAAGGTCTTCTGGAATTCATCTTAGCATGACCAACTTCAGAGATTTAGGGTCAAGTGTGCACCTGGCCCTTTTATAACTGAGCTAGAATCTCTCTTCATAATCTTCCAAGGATTCATCACTTCCCATGGTCATTCAGAATATTTCTTCCTTGGTGTCTTTTGACCTACAGTAGTCCTAATATTTGTTATTAAAGGCTTGCTACATCTGAGCCCAAGTTGTGATGCTGTTGCCAGGTAACCCAATGAACCAGTGCAATGCTGCGTCCTTGAGGGTAGAAGGAAACAATTTAAACTTCTACTCGTCTTCTGCATAGTCATAGGTTTGACAGATAATAGTAAACTCAAATAGGAAGGTGTTAGGATCTTCTATAGTTAATCCATGGAAGTGAGGTAGGGCTAAAGGGCTTATGTTCTTCATTTTAGCGTCCCCGTTGGTCTCTTGAATGGGAAAGGTACCCTCTACTCTTTCTCCATTCCCCCTAGCATTTCTATCTTCAACCATTGTCTCAGGAGGGATGGTTTCTTCCTCTTCTTCTCCTATAGATTCTTCAAATATTTCCGGTTGTTCTCCTAAAGGATCTTCTAGATCATTGCCACCGAAGAAGAGAGAATGGTGGCTTTGTGATGTGGTGGGGGTGTTGGGTAGGAATTTCCCTGAATTATCTCTGTTCCTATGAGGCATGAAAGGGAATCTCTTTTTTTTTTGGTGATTTTTGTTGTTTTTTTTTGACTGCTTGTACCTGAAAAACTAAAATTGATTGAACAAACAAATTGCAACTACTGAAATGAACTTGCTGAAAGGAAATTGCAAAGTTGAAATGAAAGCAGGGAAATGACTAATCTTGGAATGAAAATTACAGAATTGAAAGAACTAATCTACTTTTGCTGAAATGGAAATTACAAAATTTAAAAAACTAATCTACTTTTGCTGACATGGAAATTGCAGAATTTGAAAGAAACAACTACTCTACTTTTACTGAAATGAACTACTTGAAAGAATGTTGCAGTACAAAATAGAGGAAAAGCAGTAATCACAAAATACTCTAACGCTTCCCCGACAACAGTGCCAAAAAGTGGTGAGCACCAGTATTGTAGCAATAATGTTGCAACTCCTGGGGCTTCCTACTGTTGACACCTAATCTTCATGATTGGGGGAATTTGTGTAAATAAATAAATTAGGAATGTGAACAGTCATTGGGAAATGAACTGAACAATCACTCTCAAATATTATTGGAAGGTCATTAATCATGTGGAAAAGACGCCTCCTATTATTTTTAATCAAAACCAAATCGTGCACCAAAATAAAAGGCAACTGAAAGTAGCGACGCATCACTGTGAACAATGCATTTAAATCATATAACTATTCATATATGTAAATGCGTGTGAAAAAGTTGTTTTTTCATTGTGATTTTTTTGCCAAGGGCAACATGCTTCTACCATTGCAAAAGAAAATTTCCAAATAATGGATGTGTTGATCGATTGGTTTCTGGTCTAGAGAATCAAAGGGATTTATGGTGATTTTTTTTAATCTTTTCAGTGAACTTTGAAATTGTAACACCGTTGCTACTCCAACTTTGTAGAGCTCGCGGTTAATACAGCTGCTGCTCCAACTTTGTAGAGCTCGCGGTGAATGACTGATTATTTTTAAACAACCAAAGTTATTTCCCACAGAAATCTTTTGAGTACAATTTCACTGTATATCAGCAGAAGTATTTTTTTCTATCAGCAGAAGTTTTTTTTATAGAATGCATTCAATCATCTCTATCATAGGAATAGTTCTCACTGGCAAGGAGAACTATCCTGATTGGTCCCGGATGATACAACACACCCTCATCTTCGATGAGTTGTGGAAAGGAGTGTGTGTCGGAGAAGGAGACAGTGACCCAGAAAAGCCTACCTCAGACAAAGAGCTCGCCATTTGGGAAAATAAGAACAGCAAAGCTTATGCATTAATTGCAACATCTATAAATAAAGACGTGAGTCGCCATATTTCATCATATTCAACTGCCTTTGAAGCTTTACAAAAGCTGAAAGAACTCTATGACTCACATTCTGCACTTGAAGTTGTCCAACTCATGATTAAACTCTTCACTCTTGAACTGCAAAATAATGATTCTCTTGCTCTTGCATCTGAAATAAAGTCTATAATGCATGATATCAAATCCACTAATGAGCTGGATATCTCTCTTATTGCTTTTCTCAAGGCACTTTATCCTACATACTCCAATTATCTTGAGTCTTTGCAAGCAAATGGAAATCTCAAAGATATAACCTTTGACTCTTTTGTGAAAAAGTTTGCTGAAAGAGAAAAATCCTTTGGAAAGAAGACAGCCCTTGAATCTTCTGAAGAGACTGTGTGCCTTGCTCATAAAGAAAAGTATCCTGCTCAAGATTCTACAAGAGGAATAGGTGGACGAAGAGGAAGAGGAAGATATTTTAGAGGCGGGGGGGAGACATTCTCAAGGAGAAAAGGCATATTTACACTGTATTCACTACAAAAGAAATGGATCACATGATGCCTCTACATGCAAGCTACCATGGGACAAAATTGAGCAGAGAAGAAACCAACAGAAAGGTAAAACTGATGATACAGACAAAGGTAAAGCACCTGAAACCGTCACTATGTTGAGGCACAATGTAACATTGGAGTAAATGAAGATTTGTTTAATACTTCACTTGCTTCCTGGAAAAATGATTGGCTACCTGATTCAGGAGCAACCTATCACATGACTCATAGAAAAGATTTTTTTGAAGATTTCACTGACAATGTTGATGGAGTAGTATACTTTGCAGATCAGTCAAAAATCAA
>APFE030263733.1:0-21487 GCA_000404065.3 Pinus taeda
TTTAAAACATGTATCAATCCATTTTAATACCGAGAAAACCACACATCATGCTTATATTGAACTATAATACAGCCCTAGGAGCAATAAAATTTCGGGGAGAGATATTTCAGTGGATATGGGAGATTACTATTTTAGCATGGGATGTTGTTAATATGTGGCTTCCTTAATTGGATGGTTTATTCCTTTTAGTCCCCTAACAAAATTTGAGTTTAACATAAAATAGTGATTTAACCTTTAAACCATCCATTTATTATTATAATTTAAAATTTTAACCATTTTATTTTATTTTTTGGTAGAAAAAAAACACAACAATTTTCATTTAGAATTAAAGACTTATTTACATTCATATAGGTTTTTCCCAAATATCCAATCACTCGCTCTAAAAAAACAGTACTCAAAAACCCAACAACCCATATCCAACTATAGGAAATATGGCCAAAACTAAAGAAGTAATTTTCTCTTTCTCTTTTTGTTTTTTTTCTCTCCGTGAGGTGTTTTTTTTTTTTTTAACGTACATCGATTACAGATATATATAAAATATATTATATATATAATAATTTTTAAAATTAATAAATTAATCAACAAATTATATTTATAACCAAAATAACTACAATCTATGAAATAATAAATAATTAAAATTGGAGACAAGACACAGTGAAAAACCCTAGCGAAGCATTCAACTGATTAATCATTTTTTGGTTTATACATAACTTGTTTCATTACCGGTTGTGTACTGGTTCATTTCACTCAGCTAGTATGTTTCTTTAAATAGGTTCCAAATATTACTTTGTGCCATCCTTTACTGCAGTCTCCCTGTGTTATTCTTCAGCGCAAGCTTATTCTACCTGATTAATATCGTAGCTTGGTGAAATGTTGAATCCCTGTGCAGTTCAGTGGGTCGCAATCCCACTCACGACCAGATCATTTTATGTTGATTTAGACGATCAAGAACAAAGAACGGATGAGGAAAAGTTGAGAATAGTGATTGAAAATGGGAAGAAAAGGGATGAATAATCCTATCAATAACAAAACACCTGTGGCAAATTCTCCTCTTTAACTATCTCATAAATAGATAACAGTGACCAGATGCCCTCTGCAAGGCCATACCTGTGGAAAATTCTCATCCTAGATTATCTCATAAATACATAGCAGTATTCAAATGCCCTCTGCGTGGCCATCTCATGATGAATGGAAATGTTAAAAATCAGATCTGAGATAATCAACAAGGGAGAAGGAGATGGCTTTTGCATCTGTTAAAGCTATTACAACATAGACTTATGATTTTCCCACAAAGCCCACAAGCCAAGAGATAGATGCAAACATAGTTTGCCAATGTAAACGTTTGGGTTCAGACTACGAAAAAATAAAATCACACCTTTGTAAAATTTAGGGTCTAAACATACCAATATTAATTGCATGAATTAAATCAAATCACAACTATGGAATCGCACCAAGGTACCTACTGCCACATTTAGGGCCAGAAATAAAAATTAGACAAAGTAAGGACCTTAATAACAGTATGCCATGTGAGGAAAAGAATCAAAGCCTTTAGGTGATTTCTGAATTCCTCAGGATTTTTTATATACCATTATTCTGGGTCTTGTTATTTACCTTCACACAGAGACCACGTGCCGAAAGACCCAGGAAAACATAATTTTTCCAATATCAAATTTTGGGTCCAAACACATATGATCAGATCAAATCACAATTATGTGAATATGGGTCAAACATAAAGATATTAATTGTACATGATCCAATCAACTCATGACAGGAAACCTTCACACAGAGACCACATGCCAAAAGACGCAGGCAAACATAATTTTGCCAATATCAAATTTTGGGTTTAAACACATATGATTAGATCAAATCACAATTATGCGAATATGGGTCAAACATGAAGATATTAATTGTACATGATCCCATGAACTCATGACAGGAACAACTGAAGTTCTGTAACCTAGCTTTTCTCATTACATTACAACGCCTTAGCTAACCCACTGCCAAATTTAATACCATGAACAACAATAAAAATTAGCCAATCTCAGAACCTTAATTGCACTGTGTCACATGAGGAATGGAATCAAAGCCTTTCGGTGACTAGGGAAGTCCTCAAACTTTTTCATATACCATGACTTGGTTGATATGCTTCTACCCACCAGACTGAAGAACATCATGGCAACTACACAGAAAGCAAACAGAGTCTAGCAGAGAAAGCTACGCCCAGGAATTCAATAAGCTCGAAAAAATAATGGGGGCAAACCACACACCCAAATAGGCCTCCTTGGGGAATACAGTACAGTTTCACTCCATCTTTGCGAAGCTTCGACAACAAATAATGGTGATAGAAGTTCCCACTGATACCAACAATGAACAGAACTATTCCCAATGGTATCAAATTGATAGATGGATGACCCAGGTACTCCACAGAGAGTTGAATATCATAAAGCAGATTGCCAACTATAAAAATGTAGCTCAAAGGTAGTAACACAAATGTATCGATGGTCATACTTCCAGAATAGCGATGAACAAACAGGACCTGTTATGCTGATGTATAGATTAGAATCTGCTTCCCATGTGGAACAAACTACCCTAACATAAAATGCCTGTCCGGTTTCCATTCCGCCCGTGTCTCTTCCCCTTGCTATTGATCTAATGCTTGAAATTTGTTTAATCGTCTAACATCTAATTGTATGGTGCACAAAATGACAGGTAGGCAATGAGAAAAGTTGATTTCAGAGGGAAACGCCTTACAGCGTAAAAATAGGTTGAAATAAATTTAATCAAAACGTTTACCTAACATAATATGTAATTTCATATTTCAATATCTGTTCCATAGTGTGTTGAACAACCTTTTCAACATAATAATAAAATTGAGAAGTACAATTTATTCAAAGTTTTAAATGTATAATTTAAACCATTGAAAATTATATAGAGAGAGAAAAATCCCTTGAACTGTAAATTTGTTGAAGTGCAATCTGTTTTCAAAATTTTCTCTTAAAATTAAGTTTGGATCTCAAAATATTTGTTCCTCTAGTAGTTATTAAATCTTTGGTGAATGTGGATTTATCATGGATTTAATAAAAATGTTTACATAATATAACATAGCATTAGCATTCCTACAACTCTCTCATAAGGTGCTAGATAAAGTCTCTCAACACTATAATAAGAGTGAAATGTATAATGCATTTAATTCTTAGCATAAAATTAGCATCATTAAAAAAATTAGTATAGATAAAATATTTTAATGCATATAAATTAAATATTAATATCATATTTATCATAATATATATAATAAAAAAAAACAACTATGTATAGTATATTTATAGAATAATTAACAAACATATATAGATTCAAGAAACCCAAATGCATTTATGTATTCAAAAATACAATTAACAACCCAGTTTTTATATATATTTACTATATATATATATATATAATATATACTATATACTATATATAATTATATATATAATAATATATATATATATAATCCAACGACCAATTTTTTGAACAATAAGTTTATTGAAGTGCAGATTTTTTTTCAAAAGTTTACACGTCAAAAATATCTGATCCTTTACTAAAATGTATCTATACTCATTTAATATTCAAGTTATGATTTTTAGTTCATTACATTTTTAAAATTAGTAAACAAAATCAATACAAAAAGCTAAATAAAAACATATTTTTCAAAAAAAAACTCTTACCATAAATCAATACTTTTTTCCCAAAACATAAAAGAAATATTCTAATATTATAGTATGTTATATTATATAACCATTTTTCTTAGAAAAAATATATTAAAAGCAAAGCAATACGATACAATTAGAAATAATTAAAACAAAATAGAAAAATTTAAAACAGATTTATAAGAAATTTATTGAATATAGATATTTTAAAGTTAATATTTAATGAATACCTAGGATAGGTAAAAGAAATTTGGCTTAATTTCAAATTTTATGTTAAAATTTATTAAAAATTTTAAATAAAAAAAAGGTGAAAGTTTGTGATTAAAAGGTAATATGAAATATAGCCAAATAAGCATGAGTATCTTAAAAGATATAATAGTGAAATATTTTAATTATTATTATTAAAATATTTTAATGATATATTATTAAAATATTTTAATTACCTTATATATTTTATATTTAATAATTTTATAGTATTTTGTATATGGATCTACACTGTTTATATGGATTATATCTTTTTTCGCTCTTAAAAAAATAGATTTGTTGAGTTAAGGAAGAATTTTATATTACATTTTGTAACATTTTAGGTTGTTTATGAGTTGAATCTTTTATATGGTGAGGGTAAGAGAGTAGATATGATATTGTGAGAAGGGTAAGTATTTTTGTGAAATTTCACATTTCAAAAGAAAGTATTACTTCACATTAGTAGAATCACATTAAAAATATAAATGTGGTTAATATAGCCTCATAAATATAACAAAAAAAAGTATTGCAACATGAAGAATGCCTTACCAATACACTTATTTACCAGATTAACTATTTATATAAAAATTACGAGTCAGCTTAAAGTTTAAGAAAAAAAGAATTACACATCTTATTGTAAAACAAGTTATTTTACTAAATACAATTTTATTATATATTAATTTCCTCACTTAATTAAAACATAAACTTATTAAAATTAAAAAAAACTAATAAATAACCATAATTATAAGAATATAAAAACAAACCCTGAAAATTCACGAAAAAATTTATGTTTCATCTACCACCCACGGAATGCCCATTTTTAGACTGCACATGAAGTTTCATTCATACCCTAACGGGCAGTGCTGTAAGAAGTTGAATTTAATATTTGAAGAAACAAGTATTATTTAAGAAAATATAAAGAAAGAACAAAATATGGACGGCTGTGGTCGACGAATGTTTGCTTTTACGTGGATATTTATTAAACTAATTTATACAGGGTATATGATAATGTATATGAAACATGTGATTATTGTTTTAAGGAATTTTGTACAATGTAGGAAGATTAGAACTATTTTGTGGTTTTGTGTGGTTACGACAAAGACATGAAGATAATAGGAAATATTCAAATTGATTTATAAGAATTTTATAGAATATTTCTATCTTAATGTAAATTTTAAATGAATGTATTTTTTCTATATAAAATAAAATTGTTAAAGTTTTAAAATTAAACTTAAAAATTTATCTAAAAAAAAATTATTAAAAAAAATTGGAATTTTTGTTTAAAATATTAGGAAAATATAAAAAATAAAATATAATAAGATAATAAGTAATAATAAGATACATTAAACGGTAGGTGGACTTGGTTTTATCTGTTATTATTAAACGGTTTTGAGTGCATTACTTGAATATTTTTGTTTTTTTTCAATGTCTTTTTGGGCACTTTTAGCGAGGGCCACTTTTGTATATCATTTTACCTTCGTCCCACACTCTTACTTGATAGACAAATAAGATACATATTGAGATTAAATTATTATTTAGATGGGGATTTTCTTTGTTTCTTGAATTTCTATCCTACTCAAAGGTTGAAAATCATTTTCATTGAAACTTTTGACTTGGTTAAAAGTGGGCTACCTTTTAAAATCCCGCGTCATTTTTTTTCCAATTCAATAGACAACTTATTGGTTTCTTCCCTTTGTTTTTTAGCTTTCCATTTTCTTACAAATGTGCTTACCAAGGGTTAGAAAAGCAAACAAAAATTATCTTGACAAGTTTATATGCTAAAACCCTTTAAAATCTATACTATTTCAATTTTGTTTCAATGCGATGAAATATTACAAAATAAATTGAAGAGTTTACCATGCTTTGGAATTTATACATAGTACTAAAATTTGTAAGTGTGTTGAAAATTGTGAAGTCCTTTTCTAGTTTGGTAGATGCTTATGTTGAGTGACCTGAGATTCAGTAACACTAATGCTAAGATTTGTTCTTATTTATAAAAGATATTAAAAATGTATAGTGGTAATTTCTTTCATCTCTTTACTATCATACATTTACTACCCCCTTATTCTAAAATATGGAAGGTTTTCACTTTATAAAAATTATAGCTAACTATAAAACTCAAGAGACATATTTTTGTCTATTTGACATGCAATCCAATTACATAAAAATTTCAAGTAATCTTGTTAATAACTAGCACACGAAAAATATTTGGTGCACATGCACAAGATATAACATTCCATTCACAATCAAAACCTCAAATCCAAATGTCCTCAAATCATTATTTTTTTTACCAATCAAACCATAAGTAACAAGTGTACCTACAAATTATGAAATGTTCAAAGTCTAGTGGAAACAATTAGTTTATGTTTTACGACCAATTGTGATTCAAGATTTGGAGGAATCTATGCATACTTTAGCATTTTTTCACATAAAGTAAAACCCCAAAAAATTGACATAATTGATTTTTAAAGCGTTGTTTTTTTTTTTTTTTAATCTAAGACTCACAAGAGACTTCTATGCATAATTTCTCAACCCAAAACCACTCTCTATACACAATTGGTCATTATTGAGCAAAATCATGGCTCTAGTGATTGTAAAATAAATTAATTCTCATCTAATGGAAAAAATAAGGGAGTGGTTATCGATCTAGAATCTAGGCGGCAAATTCCAACACAATTCATGATTTGTCCATTAAAATCCTACTTGGAGATTTATGGCTAGCTATAAGTAGCTTCTTGAGGTCATTATCTACATATTTTTAATTTTGAGTGGGGTAATATATACCAATTAGAATTATGTAACTTACTTTCATAAGATTTAAAATTTGTTCTTTTTCAAGTCCTACATGAGCATGTTACCCACAATCACTCCAACCGCGATTTTAGAAAATTGACCCGTTTATGAAAATATTGCATTAATTATTACTAATTAAAACCTAGTTTAGGAGATACTAAAATATGTCAATTTCTTGCCAATCGAGTGAAAGAGAGTGTTACCCTACTCGTGGCTTCGATTTTTGGATTCCAACATGTTAGGCCAAGAAGGTAACTCACTATATGGATTTCCATTAATATGAAGGTCATTATATACCTCAAAGTGCTCATATTTGGTATTGCAACTCTAAGGTTTGTTCAAATTACTTTATTTTCTTACTTACCCCTTTACATAGTTCACCCAATCTATGAGGACCAAGTTCTAACATTGGAGTTTGTGAGCTAAAGCATAATTATTAACCTTTCAATTTTTTCTCTTCCAAGTGAAAACTTCTCTAATTTTTTCATTTCTGGAATATTTTCATAATGAATAGTCTTTTACTTCACATGGTGTGGAATCTAATTATACTTTGTGTTGATATGTTTGGTTTGGTCTTGCGATTATTGGAAAATTTAGCTATAGAAGCATTGTCAATCTCAAGAAGAATATAATTAACTTACAAATATTCAAGAAATTTTGATACTTACAATATCTCAAGAAATTCATTGTTTTATTAACCTCTAAGAGATATCTCATATTCAACACTTGTAACATAACTCAATGTAGACACTCCATTTTCCTTATCTTGATGAAAGTCTGAATTGGAATATTTATTCAAGTTGTAGTCATCCACTTGTGAATACTTGAGTCCAAAGTCTTTAGTTCCTCTTAATTACTTTAGATCGCTCTTTTTTTAGCACCAATTTCCATCACAAGACTCTTGTATAAAATTGGAAAGGATTCCAATGGAAAATGAAACTTGTTTAGACATTGTTGCATCCTCAAGTTCAACTCCTTTTATGTTTGTGAGATTTATATTTTTTTTCCATTTGAGTGGACAAATTATTGCATTTAAAGATGCCAAACTTGTTCAATAATTATCCAATGTGCTTGTTTTGAGAGAGGAATATATATGTGCATGATGGGTCACATCAATGCCAAAATCATGAAGAAGGTGTCTCAAATGTATCATCTCAAATCCTTTTTTGATTTTTTTTTTTTATGAATGCAATATCCACATACACCTCAAGATACACAACAATTTTCTAGCTTTCATGACAAATAATGTTGCATCATCAAAATTAAATTATTTGAAAGTTAACATTAGAAGATGCTCATCCAATTTTCCCATATCATGCTAGAGGTGCTTGTTTTAGGCCATAAAAGGATGAAAATATATTATATAAATATAAAATAGCATTTACATTTGAAGCTAATACATTGAGAGGGATCCCACCAGGTGTTAACTCCTTATTAAGTTTCATATTCTGAAAGGAGGTTTTTCACACTTATCTAAAACCCATTATCAATCATACATTATTTCTATAATTTCAATTATAACCTCAGATTCGAGATGAATATTAACTCCATAAATATAAAAACGAAAAGAAAAATCCTTAAATATTAATTATCACCTTTTCAATATAGTCTCCTTTCATAATATACCAAAAAAAACTTTGAACAATATTGAACATTGACAAGAAATCATTTATATTGTAATGGAAAACAATTAGCTTTGAGTGTTATCTTACATTTAATTTTCTTATTTCTATATATTGAAATAATTGATTTTGAGATTGGAGAAATTCTACATTAAACCATATTTCAAATGTCACTGACAAAATGAAAAAAAAAACAATTTGAATAATTGAGAAAATAAAAAGTGTATTTAATTAATATAAAAAGTTGGATAATAAATATATATATATTTTCATAATTAAAAATAAAAAATGTGCAATAAAATATTATATGGAGTTAAAATAATGAAAATATATATAAAAAAATTACTAAAATTAAATAAATAAATAAAAATATTAGCCATTAGTATAATCAATACAATAATGTAAATTATATATATATAAATATAAAGTTAACTAGTAATATAAAGTAAATAATATATTATTATTTTAATTTCGGAAAATATTTATATTGATAGGTTTATTTTATAGACCATTATGAGCGTGGTATGTGATTTCATGTGTGTTCAATATCTAATATAATATTTGTAATTAAAAAAAATAAATATTATAGAACAAAAAATGGATATTGATATGATAAATCCAAATATGAATAAACTCTTTGGCCTTTAGAAATGTGTATACTCTGAATCTATCCATAAATAAAACATTTGTTATTAATTTCAGTAATATATTTTTATTAAATTTTAAAATACAATAACTAAATAAATAAAATAAATAAAATATTATGTCCATATTCACCACAATAAAATATTTCAATGCTAAAAATAAATTCTAAAAAAATAGTTAATACCAAGTCAAAACCATCTAACCAACTAAGAAAGAGCACGTTTGGAGTTATAATGAATTTAACATAGTAATCTTGCATTTATTTTTGAATTCACTCAAGCATTTAAATATGCTTAATTAATAGGACCATGGACTTGGTAATATCATAGGATTGTAAGTCAAGATAATTGTATAGCTTAATTTAACCTTATAAATTTATAATTAACATAATAATTATTGATTATAATTTTATTTATTTATATTTTAATTATTTACAATTTTTTTCCTTTAATTTTTAATTTTGTTATTTACTAAAGTCAAAATGGTTATTTTATATATCATAATAAGAGTGAGACATATAATTTATTAAATACCTAACATGAAACTAATATAATTCAAAAATTCAACAGAGAGGATAGATAAAATATTTTATTATTTTACTTAAATAAATATGTCTATGTTAAAACAAATTATGTATATATTATATGAAATAATTAGAAAAAATAAATTCTTATGTTTACAAAATTTCAAGTCCTTTCATGATTCTACATTTTGGTCATTTTAAAGTTTATTTTCTTGTTGTTGTTAATTTTTTTCTAAAATACAACAAACTTTGTGGAATTACAAGGAGTTGTGTACATGAATTAACCAGCCAAGTGAATTTTGAAGATGTTGAATGTATTTATGCAGCCAATAATTTAAACTAGGAAAAATAAAATAAATAGTGTGAATGCTTATCATGTGGCCTTAGGAATACATAGATGGTCATGGCTTATCATGTGGCATTTTAATGAATGAGGTTTCTAGGTTCAAATTCCAAGTAAATTTAAATAAATACTATCAATGCTACAGAGATATTATTCATAACATGAAAAATTAAAGAATTTCTTTTTTTAGGAATAAAAGATAAGTATTTCATTCAAGCAATATTCCTAAGGTAATTATTTTTGCAGTAAGTATTATTTCCACTCTTTGATGATGTCATGTCTCCATTTTTTAATCTAAAAAAATACCAGAAACAAAAATAAACTTATATATACAAACTTTAATAAAAACACCGTCTCAATATTACATGCTAAAATAGAACCTATACTATGGTAAACAACCCTAATGGTTAATGTAACATCTGAACTACAATGATATATTAATGTACAACAATGATAGTGTTATCCATATTTGACAGACAGTCCCTTGTCCAGTCTCAAATTAATTGACTTACTTTCCCAGCTCAGACACATTAGCTTGCCTTGAGCTTATCGCAGTATGGATTAATCGACATTTACTCTCCCTGAAATGTCTTATTAATGAACATTGTAATTTTGTCAGAGCCTCTCAGGATGCTTCGCTTCATCCATGGTGGAGAATGTAAGACATCGATCCTATGGCTTGGTGCTGTCCAGAGGATTATTCTGTCTCTCAATTTGGGTTTCGCAGCTCATTTCATCCCCTCCTTCCTTGCGCTATGTTCTGCTCTCCTTCTCCCTCAGTTTTTGGCTCAACCTACAACCATGGCTCACAATGTA
This sequence comes from Pinus taeda, assembly GCA_000404065.3. Taxonomy (NCBI): domain Eukaryota; kingdom Viridiplantae; phylum Streptophyta; class Pinopsida; order Pinales; family Pinaceae; genus Pinus; species Pinus taeda. The sequence goes on from APFE030263733.1 coordinate 10,672, forward strand.
GTTGGCTCATCTCCAAAACAATGTTGTTGGGTTCTTGCCCGTGGATAGAGTACTCAATTCTGTTACCTAGGTGAGAAAATTCTCTGTTGGATTCTCTTTTTGCAGCATATTTCATGAACTAATTTACAGGGTCTATTATACCGATCGTTTGTTCTTGCAGCCTTCTGCATATATGGGGAAATAAAGGGACCATGATTTTGAGATACAATCAATGAAATTTTCCACCATCGATATTGGGTGCTTAAGGGTTTTCCAGGTAAGCACGATTGTATCCCTGTCTGGGCTTTTGATTGATTAGCAAGATCCATCAGTTTGAATGTATAACATCTGGAAGAGCTAGCTTGTTTATTTCACTCTAAAATCTTAGGAGACTTTTTGAGTCAAGTTGTACACAACACTTTATTAAAATTTCCTATTGGGTTCTTCTCCTTTGGGTTAATTTGTAACTATTTATACATTTGAGACCGTTGTATGGTTAAAGAACTTTTGTGGCTTGTAATAGAGTTTGTGCTGATAGTTGGGTTTATATTTATCTCTGGCAATACCTGCTAAGGCATGCATGAAAGAACATAGGACTTTAAAATCTCCTTAATGTGAATACTTCGTAGCTTCATTTCCTTAAATATGAATGTTTTAACGATTTTCCTTTGATGTGATTGTATAATTGATATGTTGTATGTGAATCTATAAGTTCGATTTCCTTTTATATGAGTGTATAATAGTTTTTCTATTATGGCTGGAACATGCATTCGCTTCCTCGGATATGTTATCAATTTATTTGTACAATCCCATGAGGTTTGATCACTCGAGTTGCGCATGCCCTTCACTTCAAGTTTGCTCGTTAGTTTCTTTATTAGCTGGTTTGGTTGAAATGGGTTCTGTTTACCTTTGCAATTATGTTCATAGATTCAAGGTTTATCCATTTTCAGCTTAGAATCCTGAATCTCTCAAAATACGGGGTGCAATCGTTAACTCTCTTGTCGTTTTCTCACTCCTGAGTCTCATGATTTGGTGAAAGAGTTGTAGTATAGGGTTTCAACCTACAAGTTTAATAGTTTTTTCCTGAATTATTGCTTCTAGCTACAACCTCGGAGATATGCCCAGTCATAGTTTTGGATAGTTCGTTTTCATTCTTAATAATTGAAATTGCAATTAATTTCACTCATGCTTAAGGAATACTTTCTTCTGTTTATGCTAACATATATGCTAGTTTTCCTCCTGATTCTGATATTTCTTGGTTTTTCCATTCACCTGACTTGGAATATTTCTTGAGTTCTAAGGGGTATACAGTTCCTTATTAATACATAGGATTTTCTTAGGTTAAAATCATACTAAACTACTGAGTATGTCTAAGTTAATGTTTGCACATAGTTACACAATTCTGAAATTTAACCAAGATATTAAATTCGTACAGAGTAATTAAAGGTCTAAAACAATTTATTTCTAGAATTTCGGGTCATCACTCTAATATTATAACAAACATGCGACTGCTTTGCAGTTCCCAACCTACAATTTTCACCAGCATGTCTGTCTCACCCAGTCTTGTTACTTAATCACTCACTACCATTAATATTTCACTAAATAAATGTTTTGTGTTGTCTAGTTCAATCTAGAGTACTTTTATGGTTAATAATTTTTGGGTAAAGAACATATTTAGTACACATTGAAATATAAAACCCTACTGATACCATTTCCTCAAAACATTTGTTAGTGCGGGAGCTTGCTCCCTCTATATCAGTAACAATGATGTAAGGCAAAACCTAATCGCTTCACAAAGCAAATATAAATAGTGTTGCTTACTTGTGCTCTTGAACAGTAAATTCCTACGATCATAGTCACCTTTCCATCATTTTTCTTGTCAATCCTCCCGAGCTTGAGATTCATCTTCAAGACCAAATCTCCCCCGAAGCCTGCTGCAAGACTGTTGTCTTTAGCCAATTATATGCACTCAGTGCTAATGCTATTTGGTGATAACCAAACTTAGCATTTTTCCCTTACCCTCTGACATTTCAGCACGGTTTTTCCTCCCTTCACCCCTTCTTCTCTTGTGGTGTTCCACAATTAGGGGAGGTAGTTAGGGTTTTTCTGGAAACTACCTTTTTCCCACTTCTATCATGAGAAATTACAAAATACGTTATTACTCAATCATTTTCTAACTTTAGATAATTAATAATATTATTTAACTAAACAAAGAATAACATTATTGTTTAGTTTTTTTTCTTACAGCGGTAAATAAAATGTTTACAGTTTTTTTGGGGACATTACATCTTCCCCCTGAAATCAAACATCATCTCAATGTTTTTCAGCCTCAAACAACTATGGATATGCTTCTTTCAAGAGTTATTCATCCTCCCAGGTGGCCTCATCTAGCCCAAAGTGTTACCATTGCACTTTAACCTGGGTGATGGTTCATTTCCACTGTGTTACTTCTCTCCGTTCGAGTATATTCAGTGGCTTGACCAAGAATTATCCTTCCAATTCAACCTGAAACAATAGAATTTAAAGTCAATTTTGCCTTTATCATCACAATTAACTGGTCTACTTAGGATTTTTCTTTAACTATACTTCTTGCCAACTGACTATGTGCTTAGGATCATAAATGTATCTCTTTAGTACTAACATATGGAAAACATTGTGGACCTGAATGTGGCTTGTTAGGGTGATATGGTATGCCACTCACCCAACCCTTGCTAAAATTTGAAATGGTCCACAAAACTGAGGTGCCAGCTTGGTACACCCACTCCATTGTAATGTACTCCTTTTTTCTCGAATTCTCACATACACATGATATCCCACTTGATACTCCTTGAAATTTCTCTTCTTGTTGATGAAATTAATTTTCCCATCTTGGGCTTCCTACATGTTGGATCTTACCTTCTTGACCATTTCTTCCATCTCTTTTAACATTTTTGGCCCCAGCATTAACTTGTCCTCCGGTCCCCCCCAACTATACAGTGCACTACATTTTTGGCCATACATAAATTCAAACGGGCTCATTTGCAATGAAGTATGATATCCGTTGTTATACGCAAATTTTATCAAGTGTAGATGGTCCTCCCATTTAGAGGGTTGCTACATTACATATGACCTCAACATGTCTTCTACTACTTGGTTCACCCATTTAGTTTGTCGGTCTTTTTGAGGATGATAGGTCGTACTGAAGTTTAATTGAGTCCCTAACCCTTCAAATAAATTTTTCCAAAAGGCTGAGGTAAACTTCACATCGCGGTAAAAAATTATAGCTTTTGGTAGCCCATGCAGCCTGAAGATGTTTCGCATAAAAATATGGGCAATCTTCATTGCTTTGTATGTGCATTGGACTGGTATAAAATGAGCAGATTTTCTTAGCTTGTTGGCTATCACCATGATGAATTGTTATTTCTTTTTGACTTGGGTATTCCTGTTATAAAATCTATAGATATGGTTTCCCATTCCCACTGTAGAATTGGTAGTGGATGCAATAATCTAGCAGGGTGCTAATGTTCTGCTTTAACTTGTTGACATTCTTGACAACATGTCAAATATTCTGCTACATCTTTCTTCATACCATGCCAATAGTACTCCTTCCGGAGTGTGTTAATCAGCTTCTGATACCCCGAGTTTCCAGCATAAAGTATTTTGTGAAATTCATCTACAATCAAGTTTTTAATGTCATTTTGGTTGGGCACATACAAACTATTTTTATATTTCAGTGTGCCAACAACTTTCATAGTGTATCCTTGCTGATTTTCTTTACTCATTGGATTCTGAACTTGCTGTCCTATTTACTGATATTTTAAATCTTGTTCTGCTTCCTTTTTAATCATTTCATCGAAGGTAGTTTGCACCTTGCTGCAAGTAATTTCATAAAGACAATGTACCTTTTGACTTAAAGCATCTGCTACCTAGTCCTCTTTCCCTTTCAGATGCTTAATATCGAAATCAAAACCACTTAGGAAATCTACCCACTCTGCCTATCTGGGATTTAAGGTAGGCTAACTGAAATAACTAGTTAAGATGTGATGGTTTGTTATTAACAAAAATTTTCATCTCATCAGGTAGTGGTGCCACATATTTAAGGCATGAATAACGACTGCCAAGTCCCAATCGCACGCGGAATATTTCTGCTCATGTTCCTTTAATTTCCTAGACTCGTAAGCGATTACCTTGCCTTCTTGCATTAGTACCCCTCCTAACCCTTCCTTACTCAGATCTGTACACACCACATAGTTCTTAGCTAGATATGTTATGCTTAATATAGGTGATGTGGTGAGCAGATGCTCGAGCTATTCAAAACTTTTTTAGCATTATGTGGTCCATTTAAAAGCTTTCCCTTTCTTTGGTCAAGAGGTGATAGGGTAGGCCACTCTAGAGAATCCTTCTACAAACTGTTTATAGTAACTGACTAACCCCTTTAAAGATTCGATATCCACCACGTCCTTTAGTATCAGCCATTCCATTATGGTCTTAATCTTCTCAGGATCCACCACAATTTCATCCTTAGTAATAATCTGTCCTAAGTACTGAATTTGTTCCTTAAGGAAATCACACTTATTTTACTTGGCGTACAATTGATGTTTCTAGAGGGTTTACATCACGAGTCTAAGATGTTCCTTCTGCTCCTCCAAATTCTGGGAATATCTCAGTATATCATCAATAAATATTAATACAAATTTATCTAAATACTGATGAAATATGCTATTCATCAAACACATAAAGACTGCAGGAGTATTGGTTAACCCAAAGGGTAATACCTCAAACAAATAGTGACCATAGTGAGTCCTAAAACTTGTTTTGGCTATATCCTCCTCTCTAGTTCTGATTTGGTGATATCCTGGTCATAGATCAACCTTTGAAAATACGGTTGCCCCTTTTACCTAACGAAATAATTCATCAATTTGGGGTAAAGGGTACTTGTTCTTAACTGTTAACTTATTCATTTAAAGATAGTCCATGCACATACAAAGGGTACCATCCTTCTTTTTGACAAACAGCATAGGGGCTCCCCAAGGCGACACACTAGGGAAGATGTAATTTTTATCCGACAATTCCTACAATTGCATTTTTAGCTCTATAAGTTCTGGTATTCTCATACAATAAGGAGCTTGGGACAGTGGAACTAGTCCTGACATCAACTGAATAGTGAAGTCTATATCTCTGTTAGGCGGAAACTCAAGTATCTCTTCTGGAAGTACATCTGCATATTCTTGAACAACAGGAATGCTATCCAGGTGGTTGTCTTGTCCTTTGAGATGGCATACCAACCTGAATAGCATAAACCTTACACCCTTTCCTGATACATTTTGCCAGCTGAGAAGCGCTTATTGGTTGAACCTGCATAGGCTTTAGAATGCCTTGCATCTCCTGCATTTCTCCAAGCTCATCCATATAGTAGATAGTTTTTGTTTTACAGTTAATAATGGACCAACGTTTTTCCAACCAGTCCATGCCTATCAAAATGTCATATGATCCAAGGGGAAGCATGTTTAGGTCTGCCACTAAAAGCTAACCTGCTATTTCTAGAGGGTAGTTATTGACCTTATCCAACACCTACCTCTTTTCCCATGTTGCTAGTAGTACTAGCCAAGGGTTTTTAAATTTAATAGACTCTAGTTTACAATCCTCCACAACCTTAGGACTAACATAACTTAATGTAGCTCTAGGATCAATTAGAATAGATACAATATGATTAAAAATATTACCTTCAAACTCCACCATAGTCATCTGGTATTCCGCCTAATGGTCATCGAGAGCAGCATTAATTTCTGGAATGCTCCGAGCCATATCACCTACTGTTGATGCGTCATGGATTTGTGAAACATGTTTGATGCCTATACAATGAGGAAAATTTTTAACATAATATTGCATCCCACATCCCCAGCATTGTACTGCGGGTCTTGCTATTCCTTCGTTATCAAATCTACAAGATTGCTCGCTAATTTTTGGTTCAGATGGTGGCTTAACTCTGAGCTAGTTTTTGGGCAGATTTCTATTATTTTTCCCCTTAGAAAATCCTTTGCGAGCAGTACTCCAATTTCCCTTACTGCCCATAGCAATCCTATTACCTTTCTTATCAGCGCATTTCCTGCCCGAAATTTCACCCTTCTGATTGCTTTGCTGGTAGCATATCCTGGCCTTTCGTATAACCTCGTCCATTGTTTTTGGGCTATTGAACTCAATCTCTCTCTCACTACCACAAGTAAATTGTTGACGAAACATTATACCTTGGGCTTTTCCTCACGAATGTAAGGTACATATTGAAGTAAAGACGTAAATCGAGTAATGAACTCATCCATGGTTTGTTGTCCAAGCCGCAGGTCATGAAATTCCTTTTCTTTCTTATCGCAAAATCGTTTCATCAAATATCTTTCCTTGAAATATTTTTGGAACTTCTCCCAAGTTATATTTTGTTTACTTACCATGAATACAATCTTGACCTCTTCCCACCACAAAGTAACCTTCCCTTATAGTTGGAAGATAGCCAGTCGAGCTTTTAGATTGTGATCGTACTCATATAATTGAAAGTATTTATTCATATTAATTAACTAGGCTTCGGCTGCTTCTTCCAGCTCTCCATTGAAGAGTGGTGGTTTTATTATCCAGAATTCCCCTTGCAATTCTATTCGCTACCTTTTTGGTGTTGGGTGCTCAGAGACATTATTTTACTTCTCTCGATTCTCTTCCCCTCCTACTCTCCCTTATAGTTTTGTGTGATATCCTTGTTCTTCAAACGTTCGTTCCTATTCAGGATTGGGTACTGTCTGGCATTGATTCTACTTATCAGATAGGCTCTTCATGATTTTCTCTTGTTCCAAGGTTAATATTGCATTATCCTCCCCTAGGTGGGCCATTTCTCTCTTTAGTTCCTGAATCGTCTCCAATATTGTAAGATTTGTATTAGGAGCCTGCTCTCCTAATTGCACCTATATCTCAGGGTTATGTTCAAGGAATTTTGCAGGTCCTAAGCCAACCATAGCCCTGTGTGGCTCACTGTTTGTTCCTCTTATAACTGTTGTTGTCCTGTTTACTTGATATGTTAATAAATCATTAACAGTTAAAGACCCAAAAGGAACAATAACTAATTGTACAAGTCATTTGCTAGAGGTCACAATTTTGTAACCTTGGCTATGATACCACATGTCATGTCTCCATTTTCAAATATAAAAAAATACTAGAAACAAAAATAACCTTATATATACAAAACTTTAATAAAACCATTGTCCCAATAGAACCTATAATATGGTAAACAACCCCAATGGTTGATGCGACATCCAAACTACAATGATATACTAATGTACAACTATGATAGCGTTATCCATGTTTGATGGACAATCCCTTGTCCAGTCTCGAATTAATTGACTTAATCTCCCAGCTCAGACAAATTAGCTCGTCTTGATCTTATTGCACTATCGATTAATTGACATTTACTATCCTTGCAATGTCCTATTAATGAACATTGCAGTTCCATCAGAGCCTCTCAGGATCCTTCGCTGCATCCACAATGCATAATGTAATACATCAATCCTACGGTTCGGTGCTGTCCAGAGGGTTATTATATCTCTCAAGTTGGGTTTTGTAGCTCATTTCATCCCCTCCTTCCTTGTGCTATGTTCTGCTCTCCTTCTCCCTCAGTGGTTGGCTCAACCTGCAACCATGGCTCACGATGCAGTTGGCTCGCCTCTGGAACGAGGCTGAGGGGTTCTTGCTCATGGACATAGTACTTAATTTGCTTACCTAGATGAGAAAATTCTCTGATGGGTTCCCTTTCTGTAGCATATTTCATGACTGATTTACAGGATTTACTATAGTGATCGTTTGTTCTTGTAGCCTTCTTTAGATATGGAGAAAAAATGGGACCATGGTTTCAAGATGCAATCAATCCATTTTGCGACCACCCATATTGGATGCTTAAGCATTTTCTGGGTAAGCACGATTGGCTCCCTATCTAGGCTTTTGATCGATTAGCAAGGTCTTTCAGTTTGAGGGTGTAATGCTCATAAGAGCTAGCTTGTTTATTTCACTCTGAACTCTTACGAGACTCTCTGAGTCAAGCTGCACACAACACTATATTAAAATTTCCTATTGGGTTCTTCTCTTTTGGGTTAATTTGTAACTATTTATACATTTGAGACCGTTGTATGGTTAAAGAACGTTTGTGGCTTGTAACAAAGGCCGCGGTGATAGTTGGGTTTGTATTTATCTCTAGCAAGAACTGTTCAGGTTTGCATGAAGGAACAAAGGACTTTTAAATCACCTTAATATCAATACTTTGCAGCTTCATTCCCTTAAATATAAATGTTTTAGCGATTTTCCTCTCATGTGCTTGTACAATCGATCTCCTGTTATGTGAATGTATAAGTTCAATTTCCTTTTATATGATTGTATACTAGTTTTCTTGTGATGGCAGGAACATACATTAGCTTCCTCTGGATATTTTATCGATTTATCTTTATGATCCCATGAAGTTTGATTACTCGGAGTGTGCATTCCATTCACTTCAAGTTTGCTCGTTATTTTCCTTATTAGTTGTTCTAGTTGAAAAGGGTTCTGTTTACTTTTGCAGTTATGTTCACAGATTCAATGTTTCTGCATTTTCGGCTCAGAGCCTTGAATATCTCAAAATTCGAGGTGCGATATTTAACTCTGTGGTTGTTTAGTCGCTCTTGAGTCTCATAATTTGATGAAAGAGTTGTAGTACGGGGTTCTAGGCTACAAGATTAATAGTTTTTACCTGAATTATTGCTTCTAGCTATGGCCTCGGAAATATACCCAGGCGTAGTTTTGGATAGTTCATTTTCCTTCTCCATAACCGAACATGCAATTAATTTCACTCATGCTTAAGGAATACTTTTTGTTGTTTAAGATAACATCTTAGGTAATTTTCCTTTTGATTCTGGCATTTCTTGGTTTTTCCATTCACCTCGTTCGGAATATTTCTTGAGTTCTAAGGTGTATACAGTTCCTTATTAATACACGGGATTTTCTTAGGTTAAAATCATACTAAAATACTTAGTGTCTCTAAGTTAAGGTTTTCACATAGTTAGACAGTTCTGAAATTTAACTAGGATATTAAGTTCGTACAGAGTAACTTAAAGTCTAAAACAGTTTGTTTCCAAAATTTCGGGTCATCCCTATAATCTTATAACAAACAAGCGACTATTTTGCAGTTCCCAGACTATAGTTTTTACCAACCTATCTATGTCACCTAATTTGGTCAGTTAATCACTCACTATCATTAATCTTGGAGTAAATAAATGTTCTGTGCTATCCAGTTCAATCCAGTGTACTTCTATGGTTAATAGCTTTTGGGTAAAGAACATTTTTAGTACATATTGAAATATAAAACATTACTGATACCATTTCCTCAAAACATTTCTTAGTGCGGAAGCTTGCTCCCTCTATATCATTAACCATTATTTAAGGCACAACCTAATCGGTTCACAAAGGAAATATAAATAGTGTTTCTTACCTGTGCTCCTCAATAGTAAATTCCAACAATCATAATCATCTTCCCATCGTTTTTCTTGTCAATCGTTCTGACCTTGAGATTCATCCCCGCAAGCATGATGCAAGACTATTGTCTTTAGCCAATTATATGCTTTTAGTATGAATGCTATCTAGTGATCAGCAGACTTAGCATTTTTCCCTTACCGTCTCACATTTCAACATGGTTTTTCCTCCCCTCACGCCTTTTTCTGTTGGGGTGTTTCATAGTTAGGGGAGGTAGCTAAGGTTTTTCTAGCAACTGCCTTTTTACCACTTCTTTCATGAGAAGTTACAAAATCTGTTATTACTCAATCATTTTCTAACTTTAGAAAATTAATAATATTATTCAAATAAACAAAGAGTAACAATATTGTCCAATTTGTTTTCTTAAATAAAATATTTACAGTGTTTCTAGAAACATTTCAAAATTAAAACACAAAAAAAAAATTTAAAAAAAATAAATCCATTTTATCAACCAAAATTCCATAAAAGAATATTATGTGATTGGAATGATAACCCATAGTTTCTTAATAATAAAATCTACAATCTTTCAAGGATAGAATGAGAAAGATAATATGCTACTCAATATTGAATTGAGACTTATCCTCTCTAAAGGGAATAAGGCACAGGGAAGATGTAAAAATAAAACAATTGAAATTAATTAACCAAACTACCTTTGTTCATGAAATTAAAAAAATAAATTGTTATTTTAACTATTTTTATTTGTCTATGATGCATATTCTTGTTTGTTTATTCCATATGTTAAGGGAAACTACAATTCCATAAACCAAATATGCACATGCAAATATAAGAACCTTAACTCGACTTCTTTATAATGAGAAAGTTCAACCATGTATTGGAAACTAACATGTGCTTAATCATATTAATGATCTATTCATCTTATGATGGAATAACGAGTAATTAATCACATTGATCGTACATTTATTTTTTTTTACATTTACAAAAGAGGCATATAGGTGAACCCTATCAAATCCCCTATTCGATGGATTTAGATAATGGAATTCATATTATGAGAGATAAATAGATGCAATGTGCTAAATTTCAAGGAAAGAATAGAAGATGATTGGATGATCTGGTCAAAGAGTATTCTTTATCATTAACCGTAACAACAACTTTTTATCTTACTAATTTAACAAAAACAATGAGAAATCCATTCGATTAACATTATAATTACGTTGTAAACAATAGATTAGCCGTTTCATTGAAAATATGGTAAAAGGAATGACAATATGGCATAAAGGAATTGTTAATATGGTCAAAAAGACATTATTCGAAATGAAAATGGACATTATTCGAATGGAAAATGGAGTAATCTGGAAAATTTTGTTAT
>APFE030263740.1:476-14600 GCA_000404065.3 Pinus taeda
CCCTGTGGCTTTGTCAGATCCTGTCATAGTTTGGATTTTCGCAGCAACATCCGACTACACTTTGGTGTGATAATCAAAGTGTCATTCAACCATGCAAAGATCTAGTCCAACATCAGCGCAGAAAACACATTGAACTACACATGCACTTCATTAGAAAGCTCATTCATGACCATGTTCTTGAAGTGTAATATTGTTCAACCAATGATCAAGTTGCAGACATCTTTACAAAGGCTCTCACAGAGGCGAAGTTTACTAAACTTCGATTTATGGTTAGAGTTCAGGAAGTTATCACTAAGGGGGGATAGGATCTAATGCCTCTTTCCTTCTCCTACTATGTCATATTTGTACATCCTTCAATCCTATCCCAAGTTGTTCTTAAGGGGGGATGTTAGGATATTTCGACACATAGGAAATAGTTAAGTATAATTTGGTCTACTGTAGAGTTAGGTAAAGTGTGTTTCTTTACTAAATACTTTTGTAACTTACAATCCGACGGTCATGATATGTAGTGATCTGATGGTTCATTTTCTCCTTGGTATTACTGACACTTTATCTATGGCTTAGCACCCGATTGGTCCATGATCTCTATTTAAAGAGCATGGAGGGACATTTATAGGGTAACCATTCATGAGAGAAGCTTATGTAAATTTTTGTTATTTTATTAATAAATTTATTGAAGTGGTCATGTTGGCTCAGGCCATGGGCTATTTCCCTCTTTGAGGTTTTTAACCACGTCAAGGATACTGGTGTATTGATTTGTGATCTGTTTGTGAGCGGTGTCCTTTGGGGTTCTGTCAGAGGAACTTACCCTGTAAATTCCTACATTTACTACCTTAAAAATGTCTTAAAATGTTTCATTATTGTTTTCACCTTGACCCTTTTTCTTGTGCCTAAAACCTGCTCTTTTGAGGCATTTTGTATGGTTCCACATTCCATTGGAGATATCTTTCCAGGCATTCACCAACTATTCCACTTTTACGAATAACACAGTTGATATCTTGAGACATAATCCTCTCCAAAGTTCGAGACTCTCTAGCTAGCATAGTCATCATTTTATGGCTTCTCCACTAATCTTGCTATTATGATGATTCTCTACTATATACTCCAACAATTGTGGGACTCCCCCTGAACTGCATGCTCCTTAATGGCAACAACTGTTGCTCCTATCCTTAATGCTAGTCCGGTTGACATCAATGCCAACAAACAAAGTGCCAATAACCATTTAGACAATGCTAATTGTTCAATTAAATCTACCTGAGTAGCTACAAGTGGTATGGAAACATTAACGGGACATAGTGGCTAGAATCCCAACCCCACCTAAAAGGGGTTGTGGCTAGTTGAGCTCTGGAAAGCTTTGTTGTAGCTGTCCTAGACATAGGGGAGGCTTTCATCCCATGTGCATGGATTATTTGAGTTTTACATAAGTAGGATGTGCATGATAATCCTATTGACGACCTCTATTCATCTATTAATTTTGCGGTGGAAAGTCATGGACTTTGTGAGCTTGGTAGCCAACAACAACCAAAGGCTTGACCGAAATGGACTTAGGAACCTGTTGTCCCAATTTGAGATAATGGACTATGGGATCCCAAAGTGTACCCATACTTGTTCAAATAAGAGTACGGTAGTTCCTTTTGCTATGATACTCTTCTTGTAGGTCACCAGAATGGCCATTGAACATGAAAACATAGGTGTTTCCATGATTTTTAGAAGGAAGGCCTGACATGTAATCCATGGATATGGATTCCCATGTCCAGCTAGGAGTAGGAAGATGAGTATAGAAGCCTTAGTTCTTGATTGTAGGTTTGGAAATGGTGTAGGAAGTGTAGGATACAATGTACTTCCCAACCTCCTGTCAAAGTTTCGACTAATAAAAATACTTTTGCAACACTTCCACTATTTTTTCTACTGTTGGATTAGTGGCGATGTTGCCTTTGCTGCATCATACTACTACTGTAGTTCCCAAGCCTCCGTGTTTAACCTCTGTAGGTTAGGATAATCCTGCAAACTCTTGATTAGATCCATAGACAACTCGAAGAGTGCAGTGCATTCCGCCACCGCGACATCTACTATAGTGACTCCATCCGTCACAACAGCTTCACATTGTTCTTTGACATTTGGTAGAGTTGAGTTGTGTCTTCAACTCAAACATTGTAATTTTCAGGTTCAACTCAAACTAAATCTTTTCCATCTTGGTCTTCACATCACGCACATCTGTAGCCAACTTCTAAATCTTGGCTTCCACTGGTGCTTCTTTTGGGATATGTAGTTCTAGAATGGTTCTGCATGCTCCGACTACTAATGTGGCGGTGTGCTCATTCTTCTCCTGAAACTTCTTCAAGGCTTCTAGCGCAACTGCCTTCTCAATGAATATCTGTTCATTGTTGATTTTCTACTCACTGATTGTGTGCAGCACGTGCTACTCTCGAGCCTTAAGCTCTTCAATGGCACCTGCTTGTAGGGTGTGAAGGAATTCATTGGGGTGCGTAGCCAAGTTGAGGCCAACATTCCTCAGCGCACTGACATTAGCCTTGTTAGCTTCCACCTCCATTCTCAGAGCTACATTTGGTAGCGCGACTACCCAGAGAACCAAGGATCAAACCAACTCTATGGCTTCAGTGGTCCTTGATGCCAAAGTAGTTGACGCTGCGCTACTCTGCCTGCACCTGTCTACAGTCTAGTGGCATGGATCTGCAACTTGTGTAGAATCGTCTGAATGGCACTTAATGCCTGCTTCTGTTGTTGCTCAAACTGGTGTAGAAGTTCCCTTGTCGTATCCCTTACCTTATCCCCACTGTCATCCAAGTCACCCTCTATAAAGGTGATTAGCTCTAGTGACGACTTAGTGGACTTGGTCTTCTTCCGCGGTCCTTCTTTTTCTTGTTCCCTATTTCACTTCACCCATAGGGGAGTACTTTCCAGAACTCCACCACCCTATTCTGATTGCTCATCATCCTCCATCTGTGGTGAAGGGGATTTTTGGCTCATATCAGAGTTGCACTCTTCCTTCTCTACTTGTTACTTGGCAGTGCGCTCCACTTCTGCTTGTGTCTTCTCCTTAGTCTCCTTCTTTCGCTTTTCAACTAACAACTAAACTTTCAACTAGGACGCTTCTTTTTTCTACTTTTCTGCAGACTTACTAGTCCCAGCAGATAAATCTAATGTTGTTGACCAGTCTACTGGCCACCGATCGAGGACCACTGTAATGGCATCATCCGTCGCAAGGTATGGTAAATCATACCACTTCTATTCTAGGTTCTTACACGCTTGGATGGAGATACAGTGGAAGTCCTCTTTAAACTATGCATACCCAGATAACTACTCAAAGATTGTTGGTGAAAACCATGGCTTTCAGTTGACGGCCATATGAATGCTCATCTCCATCAATACTCAAAACACCTTGCTCTCCCAGACCCGATCAGTGTACTTTATGGCCCATAGCAAAGCAAACTTTGCTTCTTCTGGAAAATAAGGTGCGATTGGAGGAAATTGGCCTTCGGTAACTCCCACGCAACCAGCACAATTGAAAGTAAGAGCCATGAATAGTGAAACGTCTTGCTCTAGTCCTGTGCCTACCTGTAGCTTCCGAGTAACTCGCTGCACATGTAGCGTGCCCAGTTGAATTATACGCCCTCTGTGCACTGCCGGCACCTCGTCTGCGTGACACTTTCTCATTATTTTTCCAACCAAGATCTGGGTGGCCACCTTCACTACGGGGACGGTTATGCTTGAAATTGAATACCCGCATGGCTTCTTGACAAGCTTAAACTTGTCCCTCATCCGCTGGCGAGGTTGCACTCACCTGTCTTTCCACCAAATGCCTTGGTAGGATTTAGTCCTGAATGTGGTATTAAGGTGATCCTATGGATCAACATGTCGGTTATAGGGATCGACTCCTCCAACCACAGGCACCCGTCATGCACTAGGCACAACAACTATTTGATAACAATCAAATTTACGAGGTGGTAATGCGGCACACATAGTAGATTCAACAATCCTGCGTTTTGTACCCCACGAATCCACTTCACTAGCTCCAGTGCGGTGAAACCAGACTCTTTTTAGGATACTCACTGCATGAAATTATCGGTAGCTAGGTGGGGGAACTGTTCACTGACCCCCTAGTCCGAATTTTCAAGCCTCAAATGTGGGACACATGCTAGGCGCGAACCTTCAAATCTGATATTCTCTGGCAGCAGGGGTGTATGAAGGAGAAACTTTCCCTCATCTGGGTCCTTTGGGACCTTCACCTTATCTTGGCGCAGAGGGATGTATTCTGGAAGCTTCGCAATAGGGTTTAACCCCTCAACATCAATGTCCTTTGTGCCCTCATCTCCCTCCAGGTCGATCATTTTTCCCTTTTCCTGTTTGGTTGGCTTTTCTTTTCTCTGATGTTTCCTTGGTGACTCGCGCACTGGAAACGTCTTCTTCTGTTTATCCTTCGTTGGCTTCGGAACCTCTCCTATTGGTGTAGGCTTTGGCGTAGGGGACCTTGATGATTTAGGCACTGCTATGAGCACCTCCATACTTACGACCTTAGGGGCATCTCCCTCAGAGGCAATAGACCCTCCAACACTTACAGTTTCCATTGGTTCAGACATGAAGCTGTTAATAAGCTGTTGGGTTTCCTCAGGTAACCTATCAAACATAAAACTAGTGACCAAGTCCCCAAAGAATGCACAGTTCGTGCACACCAGAAAGTGCGACACATAAAATCTCAGAATGAAAATTGTCTCTTATTGTGAAAGAATTTGTAATTTATAGGAAACTTCGAATTCAAATTCGACCGTTCCCCCAAAAATCCTCTCATAAATGCTAGATTGGCAGCAGATTTTTAAAGATCTCGCTCTTTCAACCTTCAATGCCTCCCCCCCACTCCTCTTAGCCATTCACTCATTCTCAAATCATGAACAGTGACTGTAACGGTCACCTTCTAGCTACGCTACGTGGTCTCTCGTCTTGTAGTGCAACTCCCTTCGCACGTCTCCTAACATTGTGACACCCATCTATCCCGTGTAGGCCCCTCATCACACAACTCTACAACCGGGTAGTGTAGTTTATTGTCCCGTGCCTCCTTGTAGTTGCCTAGAGCACTAAGACTGTGCTACTGTCATATAGTCATCTGGCCGGGTCCCTGGTGTATGGCTTCAATCGACAGCCATTTACCTTTTTTGAGAAATGGATCTCCATTCAATTTCACCAGCTGAACTGCTCCATCATCGGTAATCTCCTTAATCACATATGGCCCCAACCAATTCATATGAAATTTTCCTATAAATTTATCAAACTTGCTATCATATAATAATAAAACTCAATCATTTATCTTGAAGGTTCACAATTTGATGTAATGATCGTGCCATGCATTTTCGCACTGTTGAACTTGTTGATAGAATCTAGCCAAGAATCTATCTTCCTCTAGCTCTGTCAGTTGTGTGAGCCTTTCTTCTAAGGCTCCGTGGTCCACCATTCCTATGAACATCACTATGTGTAGACTAGGCACAAGGTACTCCATCGGCATCATGCTTCTACACCATAGACTAGTCAAAAATGGGTTTGTCTAGTCAGCTTCTTACAAGTAGTTCTATAAGCCCATAACACCGTTGGTACGTGCACGTCCCAATCATTTTTCTATGCATTGTAAACCTTTGTTAGCGTATTCTCTAATCTCTTATTAAACACTTCTATTGTCCCATTAGCATTAGGGTGATATGGCATGCTCTTTTGATGTTAATCTTGGAATTCTTCTGTTAGTGTGTTGATCATTTCATTAAGGAAATGCGTACTAAAATCTCTCATCAAAATCTTCGAGCAACAAAACCTAGCCAGCACATATTCAAATAGGAACTTTGTTGTTGTTGCCCTTGTATAATCCTTTATAGGTTGCGCCCCCACCCATCTGGTCAAATACTTAGTCTTGGTGATGATATACCGCACACCCGTCTTCTTTCCTAGAGGCTGAATCAGTCCTATGAAATCAATTTCCTATTTTTCAAATGGTTGTAATGACACTTGCAGATTTAGAGGTATCTCATCCCCCCACGATGGCTTGCCCATCCTCTGACATGCATTGCATGTGCTACAATAAGCTTTGGAATCCTTATGTAGTGTTGGGCACCACAACCTAGTGCGTAAAATCTTCTGTGCTATTGCTTTTCCTTTATAATGTCCTCCCACAGCCCCTCCATGAGCTTCAGTTATGATTCTTCTTCATTCAAACTCAGGCACGTAACGTTGCAATATCGCATCCACTCCCATATTATACAAGTGATCTACAATAAGAGAAACATTTGTCGCACGCACCACCAATTACTTCTTTTGTTGACTGGTGTACCCTTCTAGAGAAGTTCCTATAGTCAGAAAGTGTATGATCCAGTCCTAGTGGGCTCCTCACCTATTTCAATGTGCAGCAGATGATCCCATCCTACAATCAATTTCCCTGGCTTCACAATGATTTCGAAATCATATTCCTGAAACAACATCAACCATCTACATATTCCCCCCCCCAACATAGGCTTGTTGACCAGGTACTTTAATGCAGAATGGTTTGTATAAATCTTAAAGTGTCCACCTAGCAAGTAGTGTCTCAACTTCTGGAGTGCGTACACCATAGCCAAACCTTCATTCTTTTTCGTCGAATAATTATTCTTAGCCTTAGGTAACTTCCCACTTGCAAATGCGCTAGGTTGATCCAACTCTCCCTCACTGGCCTATCTCAGTACTACTCCCAATGCAATACATGACACATCCACATGCACATGGAATTCCTTCTTCCAATATAGGAAGACTAGGATCGACACAGTGACCATAGTTTCTTTTAACACATTCAGGCTCCACTGACATTCCTCATTCCAATAGAATGTAGCATCCTTCTTCAATAGTTTTTCAATTGGCGCAGTAATGTGGGAGTAGCTCTTGATGAACTTTTGGTGATAACCAGTTGCCCAGCATTGCGCATAGCTATTTAACACTTCTTGGCACCTCCAAATTGATTATAACCATGATCTTAGCTGGATCCACCATTAATCCTTGTCTACACACTACATGAGCCAACAAGATTTCGAAGGGAACACAGAACAAACATTTCTTCAAATTTAGCGTGTTCTAATACCTCCGGCATGTATCCAACGTCAAGTGAAAACTAGCTACATGGCGTTTCACCAATCCAAATACCGTCCAATCATCAAAGTATACCTCCAAAAACTTGTGAATGAAGTCCTTGAACGTCACCATGACTACGCGTGAAAAGATCGTTGGCACATTCTTTAGTCCAAAAGGAATTATTGTATACTGGAAGCATCCCCACTCAGTCATGAAGGTCATCTTACTCCTATCTTCCGGTGCGATCTTGATCTGATGGTACCCTGAGAACCCATCAGTGAATGAATATGCTTCCTATCTTCCTACGTTGTACAAAACTTCATTGGTGAACAAAGTTGGAAAAGGATCATGCATGCAAGCATCAGTCAACTTCCTAAGATATAGGCATAGCCTTATTTCATCCTTCTGCTTCTTTTCCTGAACTACCATAGGACTTACCTAGTTGGACTCGTCCACTGGTTGAATTATTCTCGTTGCCAACATTTTGTCCAATTCTAAGTGGACCACTTCTTTGTACTTAGAATTGAGGCAATAAGGCCTCTATTTCACAGGCTTTGCATCTGGTTTCAATGTTATCCTCATTACTCCTAAATCACCTATTATCCCTTTCAAGTCTAAAAACTTTGTAGGGAACAAATCCTGGTAGTCACAGAGCAAATCAACGACCTTATCCATCATAGCATCATCCCAGTAGTCCCTTATCTTCACAAAATTCGGCTCCGCCTCCATCCCAATGTTCACTTATCTCATTTTTAATGGCGCGAAGATATCTGGATTCTCTATCTACGACCCCTCAACTTCACGGTGACCTTTTGTCTCTGAGATATTAATGTTACTTGGATCCTCCTCTTCTTCTTCAATAGTCACATTGTGGCACTCTAGTACATGGCGCAGTTAGGTGGTCCAATTTGGTTGAATGAAATCTAAGGGATCTTGTGGGATTCAAAAGATTGCTGCCTTGACCTCTTGCAGTGCTTCATCAATGCACTCAAATCCACCCTCAATGTTGAATGTCATCAAGAATCCTTGTCTCAAAATATCCCATTTGTCTGTGCCACGGCGGAGTTCTGTCTCCAAGTACCAATTCATAGGTATTACATCCAAGGTGTGACAGAACAGATGCACCCACTCTGGTTGCAGTTCTGCTCCATAAGCATCAGTCCATTTGGTTAAGTGATCACGTGGATCACTCCTCCCATCATATTTATCTATCAATCACACCTTTGGGTGACCAAACTGCACCCTCATCAGTGTTTTGTATTCGCACGATCCATCAAAATTGTCTTCATGCGTACCCCACCATCTTGTAAGCGTAGCGCGCAGTGCCAAGTCCAAGGCTTGGATGTAGTGCTTCTCTGGCACTTCCCTTTCAAATGCTTACAAAAATTTATCAACGTCAGTTAAACCATCATAATAAGGTATACTTCTTACCTTCAACGATACACAGCACAACGATTTGGTCATCATGCTACATTGTAGCATAGACACTTCGTGCAATGTATTCTGTTAGTGTTCTAATTCCTCATTTGAATTTGATGTGCAAGAGCTTTCGTAGTCCCATGCAATACGTCCATCTGTTTTTGGATTCACCCAATATTGATCTTGCACTGTTATCTTATAAATCTAGTCCAAATCATCGTCACTTTTGTAATCACGGACCGGTTCAGTATAGCGCAGTCCTTCAACAGGGTCGAATGGTACTACTACGCAGAGAGATTTTCTTTCAAATCTCATCGTTTGCTACTTCAAATTGATCACCCTATTCATGTCGATAGCCCAGTTGATCCCAAGGAGTGCAGGTATAAATTGTTGTCATCGACAATCTCTATTACTTCAAAATTCATCAATGCGCTCGCACCTTCAATATCGATTGTCACTCCTTGTAATATTCCCATGGGGATAATATTTTGTTGATTCACAATCCTCATTTGAATACGAGACCACTACAATGCAGGTCTCTCCCATGTCCGTTTCACCAAAAAATTTGCATCTGACCCAAGATCTAGAATAACTTGGTCCATTTCATACTCTCCTATTTGTGCAGTGCGCCTCATCTCATGCCATGTTCTTGCCTTATGCTGATCGATTTTCCTAATCACACACGATCCATTAGGAGCATTACTAGCACATTTACTGATCAACTCCTGTAATCCCTTTACAACCTTGCTATCACGTAGCAGCTTCACACAGGTCTCCAAAAAGGTAGTAAGCATGGATGGGTCCATTTCTTCAGACTGCTTATCCTGACTTCTTGAGGTAGAAGCTTCATCGAATATTTTCTTTTCTTCCATGAAGGTTTTTTTCACATGCTCCAAATCAAATCCAACTTGCTTTTCTGGAGCTTTTCCTACCCATTCACCTTCTTCTGGTCGCTTTACCTTATCTTCAGCAGTCGTCATTCCACTTCATAGAATAATATTCACATTGGGATCCTCTTTTTGGGGTTTATCCCTCATCACCTCAAGGTTCTATGTAGGATATTGAGGTTGCCTCCCCTTTTCACACATCTTAGCTATTAATACACAATATTCTTCTATAGCATGGTCAAACTAAGTGTAGTATCGGCACGACAGGTGCGTCGGGTTCATGCATTCTCATGCGTAGTGTCCTGGCCCTCCACAATTGTAGCAAATAACTTTCCCTCAACCTCTCGTAGGTCCTCCTCGACCTCGGCCTCCTCTGCACCCATGATATCCTCCTTGCGGCCCCCTAGCATCTTGATCTGGAGGTCGATTTTATGCCTACATTCAATATGTGGGCATTCTCTCCACAATTAAATCATAACTACGGAAAGTGCACTCATAGTGACCTATTGATTGGAAGAATTTGCAGAAGAATTGTTACGGTGTCTGTACAAATTTCAGCAACAAGTGGCAATTATCTGTTGCATGTTTTCTAGCTACTAAACATATAGAACACCATAATGCAGGCCCTGCACTTGGCCCTGCTTGAGATTCTGGCCTCAAAGGCATCAGCCCTCCTCCTCCAACATAATTCATGAAGACAGGGCAATGATCTTTATCATACCCTTGACTCTTACATTTCAAACACCAAACCTCTTTGCGCACCTCTAGCCAAGATGCTCTATCCTTCTTCAAAGTTTGGAATTCTAGGCAAATGTTCTACAACTTTGCATGAATTTGTTGAACTCCCGAAGCAGCATCTTAAATTTCTATCTCGTGCAATCTCATCGCAATCTCCAGGGCCTCCACCTGGGTCCCAATCTTTTACTGTGATAAATCAACCCTTAGATGAGGCAAGAGAAAAACCATAAACCATTCATGGTGTTGCCCATCCGTAAGATTCATGTTAGCTTTGCGGATCTTACATTTCAATCTCCAATCCAGCTCCCAAGGTGCCTCACCAGGCTTCATCATGATTTCCTTGAATCCAAAAATTGATTGCGCTTCAGAATTAGGCCTACTAAATTCGTTATTCAATGCATTCTGAATGTACGCTAATGCAACCATCGTGTTCTCAGTGCAGTACTTAATGTACCATGTTAGTGCGCATTCCTGAAAAGTAGTAACCAATGTTTCTTTCTTCATCTAATCATTTGTAATCCCCTGGGCTTCCCATACAACCTTCGCAACAAACCAAAACTGGTCTGGGTCCTCATTCCCTAAGCCCTTGAAAACTGGAAATTTTACTGAATTCGCCATATTGAACGGTAGTGGAGGTGGTGGCGGTGTCGGCGAAGGTGTATGTTGTGGAGGTGAATATGGAGGAGGTGTGAGTGGATGTGGTATTCAAGGGAACCCTCGCCTTATTAACTAGACAATGCTTTGCGAAGAAGCCTGTGCTACTTCTTTGTTATCACTCAGAGGAGGCTTAATCAACGGGCTATATTAAGGTCTTGTTCCCTTTCTATCCCTAAATAACTTTCCACTTCGCATAGCTCCAAACGTCAAGGTAATTACATAACCCACTTTTCACACAAGAGAATTTTAATCCATTTATTCAAAGACCTTACATACTTACATCGTAGTCCTCTGAAGAAGAGTTCCTTTGCTTCGATGTAGCTAACCAAGGTATCGACCATGAACTATGTCACAAATCCTCCTATGATACGATCAAGCCAGTGATTGACAGTGCGTGCAATCTTATCTTCAGAGGCTTCCAATCTCTGCACTAACTCTAGGGTCCACATTATTAGACCATCAAGCCTCCACCTTCCTTGGTCATCTACCAATTTAGCGATCCACTCATATAATTCGACTGGGAAGGAACAAAAGAAAATTTCATGTATCTCAGTGTACAAATACCTATCTAGCCACTATTATTTCGTCAATCACGAGTTTTTGTTCTGTTACGCTGCAAATTCGTGGATATTCCTATCAAACCAATCTTCAATTTCCTTCTTAGTTGGATTCCAGTGATGTGAAATCACACATCTCTTTATGCAGATCCTGGTCCCGACAACAAAACCATTTGTTGGCTTAGTGGGTCCTGACCCAGGTTCAGAGTTAAGTTTGCCAAACAAATCCCTACACTACTAGCCCTTTCAGCATTAATCTGTGGAGTGCAGACTGAAGTCTTACCCGACACAGTATGGGGGAATGCTAGAACCAAGTTTCCACACCCAGAGATGGTTATGATATCGTTTTATGCCCTAACCCTACCTTCACACAGATCGATAAGCCCTTAAGTCTTATCGATATGACTTTGTCTTACTAGCCTCTAGACCTTCGCAAAGGTCTATGACTATTTTTCATGGACCTTAAACAGGCGAATAAACTACTTACGCACTTCTGAGATTGCTTCTACTTTTTTATTTACCCAGATCAGCTTAATGGTCTTCTCATAAACAAATGTTATGACTCGCATTTGTATAACAATGTAAAACATATAGATTAATGCATCAACACAACATTAAATCATAAACCCATTATTCATCATAACAGAAGTAATTGGATAAAACACATATATTTATAGAACAGTCTCTTTATTGATGCTTCAAATTTTCTTACATACTCAAAACTACCCTGCGCACTCAGCTGAAGGGGTTCGTGTACTCAATTGCAGACTCTCCTATAGGTCTTTGTGCACATAGTTGCAGAGCCTCTCTTCTACTCTAAGACTCTTCACTCGTCACTTCTACTGACCCATTACATTCATTCTTCGCTAACTACTATTGTCTTAGACTCTTCTAAGAATTTCCTTTTTATACAATCCCATGGTTCGTGGACCATGGGTAGGTCTATACAAGATGACACAACTTGCATAAACAAAGGGTAAAACCCTTTTATGACACTTTACATCTACATGCTCCACGATCATAATTTGCGGAGACTTTACACTTTACATGATCCGGATTTAAACAGGAATGCAATAAAATACAGAGATAACCATATACACAAAGATGCAGCGGAAATAATTCTTCATTTCATTAATGGAAAATACCGAAATATGCTTACAACCAGAAATGGAAATAAACCAGCGAGGGCGATGGTAGCTTATATCTGAGAAGATATGTGGTGGCTACATGCCTCTGAACTGTTCTGAACTGTGTTACAATGAGGCTCGAAGGCCTATTTATTGTTGAGAAACAATGGAAAGCCATTCACATTGCAAAACCTACCCCTAGAAGATGAAATGCAAAATTGTGGGCCCCGTTTTGGGTAAATTGGTACATCAATTTCACGGGGTCGTAACTTTGGCATACGATCTCCGGTTGACGCGTATGATAGCTCGTTAGAAATATCTATCCGAGAACTACCACTTGGGAAGGGCAACATCGGTCCATGGACCCATTTTGCCCCCAGATTTCCCAAAAAACGTCGTTTAGGGCCTCAAAACGACTCCGGAAGTTCAGGACCTGAAAAACTGCTAAAAATAGTAAACTGTGTTACAATTTAAGAAACTGAAAAAGCTGAAAGGGACAATTGTGGGGGTCCAAATGGGATAGGTGGGTGGCCACCAACATCCACCTGGATCATTCCTCCCCCCTTAGGAAGCAATGGTCCCCATTGCGTTGAGTTCCTCCATCCGCTGAACTTGTCCTGCAATCTCTGATGTGTCCAGCAATGGTGGAAAGCATGGTCGACGACGGTCCACATTGAACAGTTGGTGCAGGCGAAGGAATGGAGGAATGTTGTGCTTCAAAGCATTGTTGCACATAGCCTTGGTACTGGTGTAAGGACCATGTCGGAGTGTTCTGAGCTTCTGATGGGTTCTGGTAAGGCGTTCTTTCTGTCGATGCAACCAGACTTTGTGCCCACCTGAAACTTGTGTGGTACCCCTGTGGGTGAGGAGAAGTTGTTTCTGTGTTCTGTCATGACTGTATCCCTCTGCTGCTGCTGCTGCGTGGAGGAACCCTTTGCGGGGGTCATGGATGTAGCAACGATCTTCCCCCTACTTTGGGAGTGAACCATACAGATGAATTTCCTGGTCTGTGATATGAGCTTGCTGCCTTTCTTAGCAGTGATCAAAGAGGTGGCAGTAGGTGGGGCTATCTCTGGTATCCTGTATAATGAATTACTCAAAGAAATAATGACAGCACGAGGCCTTGACTCATACACAGCATGTCGCCTCCACAAGTATGGCTGGCCTAATAATACATCACAAACATCCAGAGTTGTAACATCACATAATACCTCGTCTGTGAATGGTTTGATGCTGTAGGGAAGGCGGCACTGCTCTGGCGAACTTTGAGATCTCGTCCTGCATGAAGCCACCCGATACTGTATGGCTGTGGGTGTGGTGTAGTCGGTAGGCCCAACCGCTTCACGACCTCTGCTGAAATCAGGTTCTTTTGGCTGCCACTGTCGACAATGAATTGCAGCGGCGGACCCTTCACCCACATCTGTGAGTGGAAAAGACGTTCCCCCTCCTCTGGCTCTTTGGGCTCATTCTTCTGGATCTTGGCAGTGGCAACAGTGGCATTGGGATCCGCATCAATGATCTTCTTCCCTTTGCCATTCTCCTTGTCGGGTTTTGGCTCAGGGTCGGAACATGTATCTGATTCGGAAGCCTTCAACTCAGCCACCAGTGACTGCTTGGTCCGACACTCACTTGTGTTATGAGTGG
>APFE030263740.1:31483-43958 GCA_000404065.3 Pinus taeda
CTACCAATAAAGTTTCTTCAAGTTTTCTTCCCAATTTTCCCTAGTCATTGCTAACCAGTACCTCTTTATTTTTGTCAATCTTGAGGAGGATAACATATGCTTGTTCTATAATCCACCCTTCGAGCGAACCTGTCGCTATATTTTAGCGAGCCTAGTGATAGTGAAACTCATTCTTGTCCATTTGGACGAGTTTGTCGCTATTCGGTTTTAACGAGTTTAATGACAAAGATAACTCGGTCTCTTTCAATTTTAGAGAGTCTGAAAGAAACAAAAAGGAGACTCCAACGATTCTTTTTCTTCATATAATCCCTTAAGTCCAAAAAAGCGTAAAATAATATAAAAGGGATGAATTTTTGATAGTTTTAATGAGCCGAACAAGACAAGTGCTCGATATTTTTGTGTAATAATCCCTTAGGTCCAAAAAGATTAAAATCTAGAGGAGGGATAGCACTTCCTATGACTTTAACAAGTTGGAGAGGCCAATCACTCGACAGTCTTTTCATATTTTATGAGTTAGGTGAAAAGAGCTTAAAGAAGACTCGTTTTCGAGGAATGAGTGATGGTTTCAGGTAGCAGCTGATTCCAGGTAAAATTTGGAATTTTTCAATCACGGCAGTGTCACAAGATGGCTAACAAAATCACTCTTTGCAGATGTTCCTTGAAGGGGTAAACAATCATATGGGGGGTGAATGATCGGCTAAAACAGAGTGGAGGTGATGGTGAGAACACGACCAAGGCTCAAAAGCTGGTGATAAGGCATTCACAATGGTTATTTACTAGTTCATTTTTTAATGAGCTTAAACACTGGGGGAAACATTTGCTCATGACTTATGTTTATTTTTTAACAAGCTTAAACTATGCGCTAAAACAACTCGTGGAGGGTTTATTTTTTAATGGCTTACATCTCTCAAGCTTTGCCATGGATCCTTTCTTTATGCAAGTTAGGAAATGACTAGCCTTACGGGTTTAAAGAGTTAGAGGTCCTACAAATTTAAAAAATAAATAGCCGCTCTTCACTTGCATGCAGAAAGGTTTGCATGCCCCCAAGCATAGCGAAAAATTTCCAAGTTACCAAGAATGTTCTATCCGCATAGCAGATAAAATGCTTCCTCGGTGATGTCTATCAAAACAGACAAAGGTGAATGGCGCAAATGCATTCCACTCACATAACTTTAAAGAAGGTATCTTATTCCAGCCTGATCCCATATTCCTGTAAGGACAGGTTTGTCAAACTAGTCATATATCCTACACATAAACCTACTCTATACCCAAGGTTTTCCTGCTGAAATAGACCAGGGTGCATGCCCCCTCGGTTTCAGTCTCATCCTCCTAAATCACTCGCGCTCATTAGGTCGACGGACTAGATATCGATGAGACATTCCTTGCATGAAAAGACCATTTAGGGATGGCATTTGACTATTTGCGATGTGTGAACCGGGTAATGACATTTGGTCCACAAGCTTGACCATTCTGCCTTCGTGCAGAAAACACATTACTCTAAAGAGTGAGGAGTCGATGGCTCCCGTGCAATAAATAGAGTCGTGTCCAAGGAGTAGATTATAATCTAATGGTCCTTGAACTATCATAACGTTCATGTGAACAATTTTCCTTCTCAAAGCAATGGGAACATTTGGAAGGATCCCTAAAGGTCGACTGGTTCCTTTGTCGAAGCCTGTCAGATTTCTCATTTCAGGCAAAAGCAATGGCGAACCAAGTGCTTTCCAAGCAGTTGAGGAAAGGATAATCACAAAAACCCCTTCATCAATGATGGTACCAACCATAACCATTCTGTAATCTTGTACAATGATTATGAATGGTACACTAGCTGGAAAACAGGGTCTGCCTAGTAGATTCTAGTTGAAGGAGACGACTAGGTTGCTTGGTGGTGGGACCGAATAGACGACCGGATATGACTCTGATGAACTTTGTTCTTGCGATAAAAGAATGGGAGGACTGCCCCCAAGTCCATCGGATTCTGTGTTGATGAAAAGAATTTGAACGGTGACATTCTCTTTCTCTTCAGTGACGGTATCATTCGAAGATGAACACTTTAAAGGCAAGACCAGGTCAACTGCTATCTCGACCCTTTGACTTTCGTCTGGTATGGATTCAAAGGGTTGATTTTCAATGATAGACACTTTGGCCGACCACAATGATGGGCCAGCCAGATTTACAACCAGACGTCGTAGCGGTGAAATCAGACAATCATCCAAAACTCTTTTAGCCTCATCAAGGAAGGGACAACGGTGGACGGCGTGGTTGCCTTCACACAACTTACAAGAAAATTTGGGATTCCTTTTTTGTCCATGTGCTTCACTTTCACTGGTTGATGGTGAGCATTCAACATGATCGCCAGAGGTTGATTCCACTGGATTGTGCAAACGAGGAGATCAGTCCCTTAAGATCCGAGGGATGCAGGGACAATCTCAGTGATAGTGGTCTCCATTGCAAATGACACAAGGAGATTTTGGTTTCAATGGTGCGGTGTGAGGATTTTCGCTAGATGACACTTGGTTGCTCCCTTTCGATTTTGGTTCCTTTTTCTTCTTTTCCTTTTTCTCTTTCTGCTTCTTCTTCTTCTTAGTTACTTTATTTTTAGCTTTATCGGCTTTGTCAAGCGAAGAGGAAGGAGGAGAGGGAGAATCATACGAAGCAAAAGGTTGGGAGGCAACTCTAGTGTCATGTAGTTGCTAATTCGACTATTCAGGAATTACAGGATTGTGAATCACAGAGGTAGAGAAGAGCCAGACAGGAAAACCAATTGTCAATCCTAGAAGTGACAAAGTGGCCATACGGGGTGCACCGACATCTCCCCAAGAGGAGAAGGGACTATAATTTCCTCCAAGGGGAAATCCTTGGTTGGTAGACTCCATTTTCTCAACCTGAAGACCAACGGGGGAATTTTTGATGTTATTCATATTAAAATACGTTTTTAGACGCTTTGACACAACTTGTTTTTTCAATTTTAAAGATTCGAGAAAAAACAAAAGATGACTCTAGTCGCCTTCGATTTTTATTGAGCCTGAAGTGACAAGTGCTCAGAGGACCTTTTCATTTAAGGAGTCTGAAAAGGAGAAAAATGGACTTCTCTGGAGATCTAGGCAAACAGGATTACCAAACCAATCGCAAAACTATAGAATACTTTTTACGATATGACAGTCAATCTTCCTGAATGTTGTGTTCAGTGCATTGCGATGGATAGGGCGGCAGGCACGGCTTCCTAAGGATAAAGGATGCAGCCTATTTTGGTCTCCCAATATATACTCGATGGTACGTGGGAGCACAAGTCCGTACTGGCATTTGCCGTCTTAAAGTGGAGGAATCACCCAACCAACACTGAAAACAATAGTTACCAGGTTTTATGACGCCGGAATACGTCTCTAGCCTAGACCTCTAGATGTTGTGCATTAAGTTCCAAAGAGTTGTTAGATTCATTGAATTTATTTTAAGTTGATCTTGCTTAACAATTTTCCTTTCAAGTTCACCGCGTGATGTGTATATAATTCCTAAAATGCAGTCTAAGATGATAAACAAACGTTTAATCTTCTTTCAGCAATGAAATTCCTAGCTACTAAGGGAAGAAAGTCAAGAATCGTTTCTTCACAGAGCACAGAGCACATGCTAAATGCACAGTCCTAAATCAAACCAAGCAATCAAAATGAAAATGCACATGCATGTATTTTTTTTCAGCCTTCTTAATGTATGGATGATGTTAAGAAAGCTATGTGCAAATCTGAATTACTTTTAAAGCGACATTACTCAACAAAATTCTTTTTCAGAATGAAGTGAAAGCAAGAGAGACACTTTGCGATTTTGAAATGAAAATTGCTTTTCGACACTTTAAAACTACTAACTCAAATCCTATGGAATAGTAACTTTATAATTGACTATCAAGAAAAATTGGATTGTTTTCCAAAACTGAAAATGACAGCTACGACACTTTCAGATCTAGAGACGACAGTTCGACTATGCTACCTTTTTGCAAAAGAGAACTGAAAATGACACAGAATACATAAAAAAAATTACAGGTCTTTGCACTAAGGAGGCGGAATAATGCAAGAGAAGGGGGAATTCACAGAAGTACACTGACTATAGATAGAAAAACGCCTAAATAGGACTGAAAACAGTGAGAAAAAACCACAGTCTAAGGGTAAAGTTAATCCTCCCTGACCATCGCACCTGTTACACAGTGAAACCAGTATGCAACGCACCTACTGCACTCGGGAAGTGCAACGCATACAGACTGCCTTGAAGGTAGGATGCGATGGTACCAGTGCGAGACTTTAAATAGGTTTTCACTCACAGTTTGCAATTTAGTTTAGGTGTTTAGGCCAAGTAAGTAATGCTCAGTGTATGTAAAACACAGGGGTGATCTAAGAGGTTACTAGAGCCACCACTTAGGGAAATTAGATTGCTTGCAAATCTATTGTTTAATTCATAAAAAAAACCCAGAGATAGACTGAAGCAACATTGATCGTTCGAAGGCTAGCTGGCTTGACTTTAGGCTCCATCTGTAAGTTTATAAAAGAAACAAGGATAGATAGTCTAACAGACAATCTAGTCGCTCCCCAGCGGAGTTACCATTTTGTTACTGGGAATAGTGTCCACTCGGATGCTGCTATTCCCACTAAGATCGGTGGCTATCTTAGAAACAAACAATTAAAGTCTACTATTGTTTTCGTTTAAGAAAATAGACAAGAGGAGAACCAAGAACGCCAACTGAGTCTTGCGCTTGATTTCCTCTCCCTCTTGATAAAGCTTCGCCGCTTCTTCTTCGTCTGCCCAACTTCAAAAAGAACCTATGGAATCATAGCAACATACTACTATCGAAAAAACAAAGATCTATATTCGTAAATAACCCAGGATCATATGTGTGTCAACCATATAAATGCATATATAAACAAGTACATAAGAATATGGAAGAAAACAAGAATAGCTTTATTAAGATGAAAAGTAGCAAGAGGATTACAACCATATGTTCTGACCCAGCATCATCCTCCAGCTAGGAAGCGCTTCTTCACCTCAAGCAAAGCTTAGATCACCCAACACTATGAATGTACACCAGAAAACCAACAACACTTCTCTATAAGATACAAAATTCCAACCTCTGGATCTTTGTGTTGAGGGATCCATATATAGATGATTACAGGGAGGTGAGTCATCTTCTGGGATCTTGATTAGTGTCCTCTCTCTGATAGTTCCTACTTCCACTTGGATAATGATGATATCTTACTCATCCCTGGTCAAAAACAGAGAGGCAAGTGTCAGAGGGGAAGCTTCAAGAAGATTCCATGACCTTCCACCTCGCATTTTTGTCCCTGCCATTTGTCCATTCCTGACCATCGCACCCTATAGAGGAGAAATTTAGTATGCATCACACCCTGTACACTGGGAAGGTGATATGCATCACATCTTCTGCATTAAGCTTTCAGTATGGCCCAGTTTTGACCATTTATGAGCAGTTTTTAGTGGAGAACTTATGGGAGATGATGTAATCAGTTGACCTTGTTCCTTTAGGCAGTGAAGCAACACTTTTAGGGACTTAGGAGCCCTCAATTTATGGACATTTATGATTCGGGTTGAAGTGCCCAAAAGTGACTATAACACACGTAGAACAACATAGAAGTGTCCAACAAGCCATTTCAATATGCATTGCTCGCAAGCTAATCAACCCTACCCACCTACTGGTCAACTGGAGAGTTTGACCAGACAGTGACCCTTGGACTCACTCCCCTTCAAAATTACTCAAAACATGAATACCTTTCCTACTCTGCTAACTGAGGAAATTGCGTAGATAGGCCGGACAGATAGTCGGTGTCTGCCCCTGTCTCCAAAACGTTGTGTAGTTATCCATTCAGCCACCTAGTTAGCTAACTGGTTGCTCACCCAAAAAACTGTGCAGATTTAATGAGTAGTCCCTCAGCTGCCCAACATCCTACCTAGCTTAGAAATTGTGCAGAGGAGTTCAGCAGGTCAACCTCCCAACAATTGTGGAGTTTTTGTCACCTGCAATCCCGCAGCACGCTGATAGCTCCCTGAAAAATTGCACATTTTTTCCTAGTAAGCCTCTTGCAACCCACTGCTAGCTCCTTGGAGGAATTGCACAATTTTTGTTGCCAAGATCCTTTGTTGCTTGCACTTCTTCCCTCCAAAAATTGTGTAGTTCTGCCCTCGAGTCGAGCCAAATCTCTTAGATAGTTACGTTGATCTGGAATGTCCATGTCAGTCTCCCAATGAGTTCTGTGCAATTTTCACCAACAATGCCCAGAGCTCGCATCCCAGCTTGAAACTTTCCTTTTGCAGTTTCATAGCCTTGTACTCTCTCCCAGTCACCTGCATCCGAAAGTGAATGAAAATGCATCATGGTATACATGAAGGTTTATGGATTTGATGTCGTCTCATCATGAGTGATTGCAGAAATAATTACATGGATAAGTCATGATGCGACGACAAACGTGATGAACAAGGAGAGCACATGAAAGGATTTGTGTTTGCGAATGCGCGAATCGAGGATGCATACGAGGAGAATTTTTCGCGAATGGATGAACATGTGAAGCATGCCAAAGTACAAGAAAGCGAGTGACGTGCACATGCAACATCAAGTGAACACCAAGACCATCAAAGACTCCACACACCTTCCCATGCAGAGGTGAAGCTATGATACACCAAGAACACATCCATCACTCAGCGACATTGGAGCTCGTCATAGACACCACCAGCAACATGAACATACCAACACTATCATGTCGAGTAGTGTGATGAGTTATGTCAGCCACATCACTACTATGGTCCATACTATGTAAATAAATGTAATGTAATGTGGAAGTCCAAGAGACCCACATTTCATACAAAGAGTCATGTAAAGCCGAAGAGTCAAATAAGTCAAACAGTCATGAGGGAAGTCGAACAGTCACAAGGGCTAGTTTTACCCTTGGCTATAAAAACCACCTCATTTGTACATGAAAAGGACTTTTCACCTTGGCTCCTCCCACATAGCCTTGAGAGTTCGTAGTCTTTTCTTTGAGGAGTGAGTAGTGGCTCCAATGCCCCTTTCATTGGGTTAGTGATGTATGGTGTATCAATGTGCCTTGGAACTTTCACTTAATTCAGGAGCCTGATAATAGTTCAACAAGTTTTCACACATGTATTGTAGCTACTTGTAAGACTAATCTTGAACACTTGTAATGCATGTTTCTTTAAACTGTGTTAAACAATTGAACTCTTTCGGCTTCTCTAATACATATATATTGATGACAATGTGTTGTATAAGTTGTTAATGTTTTCCTAGCCGTGTGGGTTGCCTCACTAGACATCAAACACAACCTTTCACATAAACTTGTTATAACGACCATCGCACTCACACTGACTGCCTCGTTGCGTGTTGTACGTGCTATATTCTCTTATGTGTTGAGACTGCCACATCCATATGGAATAATCCTCTGGAAGTTGCGCATGTCTTTTTGTTTTGTGTGTCTCTGATAGAGTTAGGATTTCTTCCCTTCCAACTAGAGACTCACCTCCACCCTCTCCCTCTGTGGTGAAAGAACCTTGACACAAGTAACAGTAGCAATCACCAGTCATGCAAACCTCAAAGACAAAGAAAAGCACTCTCATGTGCTGACAAGTAAGAGCTAAGGCAAACATTTAAGATAATGGCAACTGAACCATCATACCGGATGGGACTCCTACACCAAACAGTGTGAGGTCTAGTTGGGACTTCATATTGAGGTGATCCCCTGAAAGTTGGCGGGTCCAAAACCATCAACATTTCCAGCACTAGAAGGAGGGATGCTAGTTTCTTATGGTTGAATGTCCTCTCACCCCACTCATCAATCATCTGGTTAAGATAGTAAATTTCACTCCCTATCACCTACGCGTGAATTTAAAGTTGGTTACTCCTCACCTCCCAGGCCTAAATAAGAAATTTTGTATCAACCCCTTCACTATGTCTGTCCCATATCTTGTCATTTCACAAAAGCAGTTAGATTGATCCCATGAATACAACATCTTCTATACGCATCAAGAAATCCAAAAACCACTCCCACAAGTGTTGTTGTATCATCGGTGGAAGAAGCAATTATTGCCACACTTGACGGTCTGAAAGAAGCTTTTGATAATGGAGAGGAACCTTCGGTCTTCCAACATTGGGCTCAGACTCCCATATAGGAGGTGGAGGGGAAGGAAGTGGAGGAGGTGGAGGTGGAGAAGAACCAAGATACTTAGAGTCGGAACTGTCAGATTTTGAAGAAGAGGAGGAGGAAGAAGAAGAAAAAGAATTGGGTAACCAAAATATGGAATGGTTGACTCAGGGACCATTGGCTCTCTTAGGTGCTTTTCCCAAGATACTAAAGTAGTCAGAGAGAATGATTACAATGTTTGACCTTGACAACACAGTGAAGGAAGAATATCACTTTGACAACTTCTACATACAACTACAGACCCTTGAGGTATGGTACGATGAAGTTGTATGTAGAATGTTCCCATGTACCTTGGATCTTTGCATAGTAGCATGGTATCAAAACCTTCTTGTCAACTCCATACATAACTAGGGTATGTTCAGAAGTATGTTTCTGGAAAATTTTGCTGATGACAAGACCCTAGCCATGTTACTCAAAGAATTGGGAAGCCTGAAGATGGAGGGGAAACAAAAGGTAAAAGAATTCAATTAGAGGTTTATACAGATATTGAACAAGTTTGCAGTGGACTTGAAACCCCATGACTCCATCACTGTCGTCAAACGACCTGTGAAACTAACACTATTAGAAAAATGTGAAGAGGCAATCACTGTTGAAATGGACCTGTGAGTGATTGGAGTCATCAAGGTTGATGATCCAACGAAGGAATGCAGAGATACAAGTAAGAAACCCCAGGCTACATCGAGCAAGGACAGGGACAAGGAAATAAGTAATATTGAAACCCTTACTCGTCTTTTCTAAAACTTGACAATAGAATTGTCTGAGTTCAAACAAGGAATAGATGACACATATGGGAGTAGCTGACCACCTAAACAAAGACAAGGAAGAATGTCATGAGGAAAAAACTGCTTCCCAACTAAAACTGCACAGAGCTCAATGTTCTAGCTCAAATAGTGCACGAATAGTGAATTTTGTTTGTTTCATGAAGATGATCACTCGGAAGGGTCTTGTTCGGACTAGAAGCGAGTTGCAGGATTAGTATAAAACCGCACACTTGACCTAGAAAGCAGTGTGCACGGATAGTTGGGAGATACAAACAATGACGAAGATGTTGTGTCTAATAAGGCATCAAGATCAAGTCATGTGGTGAACATCTATTAGTGCTCACAAGCAACGTAGAAGAAAAATTCCGAAAAGCAACCACAAAAGAAAAATGATCATGACAATCTCAAAAGTAAAAGGATCCCCCTACACTTTGGGAAGTGAAACAAAAGATTGAGCTATTGAAGAAATTTTGATCCACCAATAGTCTAAAAGTAGAAAACACAAAGAAATCCCAGGAAGATAATAATGGACAAGAGTACATCCATGAGTAACAAAGTGCAGAACATGTGTAGAACACTCCATCAGACAACACAAAAACCAAACTTACCTTGGACATCTCGGTAAGTCTACCACCTCTGGATTACAACATTGTGGAATGCATGAAGAAAACTCATGCAAACATCAGCTTGTTCGAGTTGGCTAAGATCCAGAGTCAGCGAGAAATCCTACTACATGCACCAGGGTAGACATCAATGGACAATACTAGAAAGGGAGCTAGCACACCTCTTAGATCACTTCAACTATGTTAAACACACTCTGTATGGAAGAAGAAAACTCCAGTTTCCCTCCATTCCTTCTTTCATTTGAAATCTTTAATTGTAATGTTCACAACTATTTGGTTGATTCTGGCGCGACAGCCAATGTCATGCCACTCTCCATTGTCAAAAAGATCAATGCACAATGGAGCAAGACATCTTCTCAGATCATCCAACTTGATCAGACATCCGTACCAGCCATTAGTGAACTTTGGGATCTAATCATTCGACTATCTCATGATGACCGAGTTCACCAGTCTATAAACATTTTTGTTGTGGACATACTAGAAGTGTATGCCTTACTACTTAGCATAGACTAGTCCAACAAGATGAATGGATACTTTGCTACATAATGGTCACACATGTGGCTTTCGTACAAGGGAGAAAACAACCAAAACAGGGTTTTATCCGAGAGATCCATGAGGAACAATATCACTCCCATCAATGGCGAGAATGAACCGTTGGTCTTCACAGAGCTCATGTTTGGAAAATTCCTCTTGGAAACAATGCTGGGGTGTTATCTTGCATGGCTAGATCCAACCCCACTAGACAAGCAGTTAGGTCTCCTTCCTTGCCCAACTGATGGAAATGAAACATGTATAGTACATTGTAACATTAGTAGCGATAACAATAGTAGTAGTTCAAGTGTGTTAAACGGTCTGTGTATAGACGAGTTGTGGACCATATACTTCAATGGTTCAAACACACAGGATGGCTCAGGAGCCAGGTGTGTCTTAATTGACCCTAAAAATAGGAAACATTTGATTTCAATATGCTTGGAGTTCGAGTGCACAAAAAACATTGTTGAATATGAAGCACAGTGTTAGGCTTGCAGAAATCCAATAGCCTCAACGTGGTCACGCTCAAAGTGGTAGGTGATTTGGAAATAATGGTATGGTAGGTATGTAACAACATTCATTGTTTATCACCTCATCTCAAAAGTTACGAGCAAGAGGTATGGTGACTTATGTCTAACTTACAAGAATTTAATATCACTATTGTACCAAGAACATGTAATGTAGCTATGAATTCTTTGGCAAACACAACTTCTAGAATGTCATCACTTAGGGATGGATTTACTGTTGAAATTTTGTATAGACCATCTATCCTGGATAACATAAATAATTTACGCATGTTTGATGATGATCAACAAATACTGCATTTTATGGCCAATGCTGTCATCTTCAAGAATGAAGCGGTAGACAAAGATGAGCACGAGTGATCTTTGCAAGTTGGGGTATATATCTAAAAGGGCCACCTCATCTCCAAGGGTGTGGTATCTCTGCAAAAACTCTATGACTTGCAAGAATGCATTCAGGGGCCAAGGAATAGCAAAACCCACAACTCTACCATGATGCACGAATTGATTAACTTGGGGACAAAACAATATTTGAATTTCATCAATCTCGGTACGCGTTGCACGCAATAGGAGTATCAAGCCTTTGTCCACTTGTTCAAACAATACCAGGATGTGTTCCTGTGGACATATGATGATTTGAAAGCGTACAACACAAAAATAATCCAACACATCATTTTGATCAAAGAAGGGATCAAGCCATATCAGCAAAACTTGAGGAAAGTACATCTGTCACTTGAACCCCTCATACATAAAGAGCTCAACAAGTTGTTGAATGCACAGATTATATACAGATTTCATCATTCTACATGGGTTTCAAACCTTTTCCTATACGTAAGAAGTCTGGGGAAATCCGTTTTTGTATTGATTTTTGGAACTTGAACCGCACCACAGACAAAGACAACTACCCCATGCCATCTATGGAGAACATTTTGAAAACAATATCTGGGGCACATATGTTTTCCTTACTTGACGGGTTTTCAATATATAATAAATTTTTGGTAGTGGAACTTGATAGACTCAAAACTACCTTTTGTACCAAGTGGGGTACGTTCGCATATAGATGAATTCCATTTGGGCTCGTGAATGCAAGTGCAACCTTTCAGTGCGCCATGGACATCGCCTTCCATGGAATTATTAGACAGAGTGTAGTGGTGTACCTCGATGATGTGACTGTGTTTTCAATAAAGTAGGAAGACCACATTTGCCATCTGAAGAAAATTTTTAAGCGATGTTGGAAATACGAGATTTCCTTGAATCCCAAAAAGAGCATATTCATAGTGTCTGAGGGGAACCTCCTTGGGCACATTGTTGCTAAAAGCAAGATAAAGGTTGATCTAGACCGGGTCTGAACTATTACACACATCCCTCAGCCAGCCAACAAGAAAGCAATGCAGTCCTTCTTGGGAAATATAAACTTCCTATGGAAGTTCACCTTAGATTATTCGTAGATAGTAAAACCAATTGAAGACATGATTAAGAAGGATGCAGTTTACAACTGGTGCAAGAGGGAAAAGTAAGCATTCACTTGCATCAAGTAGGCTATTGTAGAAGCACCTGCACTCTACAACCCATATTTCAATAAAGAATTCCTACTATACACCTTCGCCTTCGATGACTCGCTTGCTGCAGTACTCACTTAGAAGGATGAAATGAAGGACGAACCTATCTTGTCATCGAAAAACAAGCATCTGCAGTATCCAAGGTAGTGAAACACTTTAGACCCTACTTGCTAAAGAGCCATTGTGTTGGGTCCCTATAATACTAGTGATTACCCCATTACTATTGAGTTATACCCCTTATTATATTGATGTACCCATGTAGTGCCCAATTGTACTATGTGC
>APFE030263740.1:62210-76897 GCA_000404065.3 Pinus taeda
ATGTATTGTATTGTATCTTATTATAGGTCACCTTCCAGTTTGAAAAACCTCGGATCCTCATGATAAAGCATTTCACCCTACATCAGAAGATTTACGACCTCATGCTTTAGGGGGCAACTGTTATAGACATATTTGGGCACTGAAACCCCAATCACATATGTCCATAAACCAAGGGATTCTAAACCCCTAAAAATGTTGTTTCATACCCTAAAGGAACAAGGTTAGCTGATTACATCATTTCCCAGAAGTTCTCCCTGAAAAATTGCTCAAAACTGGTCAAAACTGGACCATCTCACCTACTCCATGGTCAGGGTGCAATGCATCTCACCTATTGCACACGGGGGGTGCGATGCATACTGAAAAGCCCTTCTGTAGGATGCGATGGGTGAGAGTAGACAAATGGCAGAGGCAGTTTTCTAGGTGGAAACCCAAATAGTCTTCTAGAAACTGCTCATTTGACACTTACCTCTCTGAATTCGCCCAGGGATGAGTAAGAGATCATGAAATATCCAAGTGGAACCAAGAAATATTAGAGAAATGACACTAATCAAAATCCTAGAAGCTGACTCACCCACTTGCAAATATGTATATATGGATCCCTCATCTTAGAGATCCAAGAGGTTGGAATTTTGTATTTTTGTAAGGAAGTGTTGTTGGTTTCTCTGTGAAACATTGTAGTGTTGGGTGATCTAGCTTTTCATGAGGTGAAGAGGGATTTCATGCTGGGAGGATGGTGCTGGGTCAGACCGCTGGGTTGTAATCCTCTCTTCTACTACTTCTATCAATAAAGCTATTTGAGTTTTCCTCCATATTCTTGTATATTTCTGAATCTTGTATTGGTGTATGCATTTGTATGGTTAATATACATCTGATCCTATATTGTTTATGGTTATAGATCTCTATGCTTTGATGGAATTATGCTGCTTTGACTCTATAGGTGTTCTTTGAAGCAGGACAAGTGAGGAAAGGATGGCGAAGATCTGTCAAAGGAGGGAGGAAACAAGCAAGGAGCCAAGTGAAAGACTGATGTTGGTACTAGTTTTCCCGATAACACTATGGGAGCTATTACGTGAAGATTCCTTTCCTCCAAAATTATGGTCTTGACTCTACTCAGCTTTGGAATCATCTTTGTGCTCATGTTTTTGTACATGGCCCTATAGGCCCATCGAACCACTGGCACGAGCAGGTCCCAATAAGTTCGTCTCACCTGGTGAACCTTGTTTAGGACTCCGCATACCTTATTGAATGCTTCTACTTGGAACGTTTGTGGTGTGCGTCACCTATCCTGCTGCTGTGTCCGGTTCTAATTTTTGATCCTGAGTTTGGGGTGTGCTTGTGTAGGCTGCACATCACATGTCTATACCCATCGAGACAAGTGGGCGCACAAGCTGCTCTGTCCTCACTGACCGACTCTTGCTCAAATCTGGGGGCTTCCAAACCATAGGCACATCATCCTTCTACATCTGCACCAACCCTCAAAATTTCCTTGATGTGTACCGCACCATCGTGCAGGTGTTGCGTGCAGTGCCCACTTCAATGCATCAAACCGTTGTTGTTCTGGTACTGCGCTTTCAAATTTGCTTAGGAATTCATCCACTGTTATCAATATGTCATATGTCAGCAGCTCTCTTGCCTCTGTTGTCACACAATGCAGTGATCTAACCATCATGTTGCAATTCAACATTGTCACTTTGTGCAACTGATTCTGGCATCGCTCTACTTCTTTGTATAAATCCGAAGTGTAGGAGCTTTCACGCTCCCATGAGATCCTCCCATTTGCGATCGGATTCACCCAATCCTGGTCTCACGTAGTTAGCTTATAAGATCATTGTCACTCTCATTGTCGCACACTGGTTCAGTGTAGCGTGCTCCTTCGGCTGGGTCCAATGGGACTACTACACATAGTGAATTTTTCTCGAAGATCATTTTGTGCTTCTTCAAGTTGATGACTCCATTCATATCGGTAGCCCAGTCTATTCCTAACAACGCGAGATAGGGATTGTTATCATTGAAAATCTCTATTACTTCAAAATCCTCCTGCACACTCGCACCTTCGATATCAATTGTTACCCCTTGCAACCTTCCCATGGGAAAAATATTTTGTTGGTTCGCTATTCGTAATTGAATAGTGGACCATTATAATGCAGGCCTGCCCATGCGTTCCCATGTTTTCTTCGGTAATAAATTCACGTTTGAACCCAGATCTAGGATTACCTGATCATTTTCATACTCACTAATCTGTGCAATCAACCTCATTTCCCTTCCAGTGCACAGTGTGTTATCACTCAGATTTTCCCAAAAGTTGTAAGAAGGGGAAGGGGGTCCGAGGTAACCACAAACCAATCTTTTAGATACAAAATCTAGCCAATCTGTATCTAGAGAGGGCTCGCTCTTTAAGTTTTGGCTTTGTTTTATCAGGTTTTAGGCTAATATTAGAGCTTGGGATTTTGTTTGAATTTGTTGGTAAAATTCAATAGTAGAGAGGTAGAACTGAATAGTTTAGTCCATTAGGCTAATGGAGTTAGAGAAAATGGCTCAATTATATTTGGTTTCTCAATAAAGGATGGCTTCACAGGGCAAGATAACTGAATAGGGAACAAACAGAGACTTAAAAAGATGGGATGGACTTAAAATGGTTGAAGGGAAATTAAGAATCCTTCAACATATTTTAAGAGAAGAGAACTTGAATAATCACCAATAACGAGAAATTAAGAATTCTTTACTAAATGATTAAAGTGAATAAACTAGGAAACATGAGCAATTAAGAATTCACTGTTTATGCTAGTTTAGAAGAAAACATTGAGAACAAAAACGATTGAAAACAAATTTCACTTAAGCATTTTTCGAATTATTCTTTTTCATTTTAATATTTAGATATGAAACATAATTGATATAATAAACCAGAAAACATTAACACATGAGATATAAGATACTTATTTGTTTGATGTTCAACGCATGAATCCTGTGAAAAGTTCTTTACATCAATTTTTCATCCAGCCAGCCATGAAAAATTTGTCCAACATCACTTTTTATTCCAAAATAATCAATTTTACAACAATGTCAAAGAACCCACCCTCAATACTCTAAACGAGGGAGTATTTATACACAAATTTTACAATAAAAATATCTCATAACAAAGTGAGATATAAATTGAGATGACTAGCTAGAAGTTACATGAAGATAGGGCCAGATAGTCTCGTAGATAATAGACAGAGGAAAATGGATGGTTTGTTGTCCCTATTCTTGAGAGTGTGCTGGAGTTAGGCCCTATGATTTGGCCTCTTGCTATCTTGT
Source organism: Pinus taeda (assembly GCA_000404065.3). Classification (NCBI taxonomy): domain Eukaryota; kingdom Viridiplantae; phylum Streptophyta; class Pinopsida; order Pinales; family Pinaceae; genus Pinus; species Pinus taeda. The sequence goes on from APFE030263740.1 coordinate 65,505, forward strand.
GCTGGCTATTATGTTTTATCTTCTTACTGATACACTTTAGCTGCATCTGATACTCTTTACCTATTGATCTCTGTTTATCCTCTTTCACCCCCATTGACTGTAGTAAATAACCAAAATTTACTTTTTACCTAAGAGAAATTACAAAATTTCTAACATTTCTTTCCACCATTTTGGCTGTGGTATTCTGGATTTCCGAAGTTTTCTAAGGGTTTCATCTGTTTCGGTGTACTTGAAAAAGGTAGGCTGAATGGGAAAACAAGTGCTTTATTTCATGCTCAACATAGAACAGATTCTCTAGACTGTCATAGAGAACTCTGCCTGTAGGGAGTGCTTTTATTCCTAATGCACTTGTTGATGAACTTGCTTGATTACCTGCATATTGATTCAACTTATCCACATAATCTATATGCCTCATTAATTTGTCATTAATAACTAAAGGACTAGGTAACCATTTACTCTGTAAAATACCAAATCTCTCCATAAAAGAATTAATTTTATCCTGCATATCATGGTATCTTCTTTCTAAATTTTGCATCAGAGTCCTTTTAGTTAATACCCTTTTGACTTCAAGAGTGTTGTCTTTTCTGTCTTCAATGCCTAGTTCTTGAAGCTGGTACTTAGTCTTGTTATTCAAAAAATGTATGAGCCTGGTGGCCTCCTCAAGCATTTTTCCTAATTCTGCTCTTATCTTCTGAATCTCTTCTCGGGTTGCCTTTACCAACTCTATCTACTCAAAAATTATTTGGATTGATGGCCAAACACTATTTATTGACTGAACGATGTTGGCCCAAAGAATTTTCTTAATTTCTGCCAGATGCTTGTCAAAAGTAAGATCTTTTTCTAATGATTTCACTTTGTTTTCTAATCCTTTAATATCTCTTGATTTTTATGCAACATTTATCTTTGAGACATCATACTTTTGCTCTAAGTTGGCATACTGCTCTTTTACCTTATTTAGCTCTGAAACTTGTAGTTTCATGTCCTCCATTGATTTTATTAGTTCCTTTGTGCTCAAATTGGCAATACTGCCCTATGTTGTTCCTGTTATTCCTGTTGTTGCTAGATCTGCTTCTGTAGTTGGACCTGTAACTGCTTCAACTGTGGCTGTTGGAATATTCGGTGCCAGAGCTGTACTAAGAGTTGAAGGGACTGCGGTTGAGAATATTGGTATCACATTGGGAGGCTAAGAGGTCAACTCTCCCTGCTTGTCCTTTAATGATTTTTCTAATGCTTGCTCTATCTCATTCAATCGTTCATTAAGTTTTAAGAGTAAATCCATCAGCTCTTCTTCAGATTTTTGATTCATGATCTCATCAGTCTATGGATGCCTTGAAGGAGGCAGCTTTATCTGCTTCCTCAAGGTAACAATATCTTCATCTTTCTTTTTGATTAATGCTTCTACACCCTTCACATCTTTGGGATCATGTCCCAATCCAATAATTATTTCTTCTAAATATTTTATTCTGTTATCTTTGGCCTGTGAGGAGGCTTTCTCCAGCTGTAATTGGGAAGTTGTATTATCCAGATAATTTTCTAGTCTTTGGGCCATCATAGCTTTACCAGTCAGTGTAGAATAAATCATTTCTCCTGTTTGTTTGCGTAACTCAATCTGGTACAAAGGATGAAGGTCTGATGCCATGAATTCAAAATTGGTTTTGAGATAGTCTGCTGCTGATTTAGGCTGTGGTACTTTGGGTTTAAAGTAACTCATTATCATTTTGCCCTCTTTGATTTCATAGGCTGACATCAGTCTGTTTTGATTAGAGGGAGCCATTTTCAAATATTGATTGTAAACCTGAAGCCTCAATGGATCATTTCTAGCTTTTATTTCTGTAACTGTTTTCTTGAAATCTAAGGCATCTTTCCCTGGTGGCCTAAAAGATGATACCTCCGCACTTTGTTGTCTTTCTAGCTCTTGTCTCTGTGAGCTAGTGGATGTTCCCCCTACTGGAAATGTTTGCTAGCTATCTACCCTTTCTCTTCTCTGGCTATCTGTAGTCTCTTCAACAAATTCCTCCTTTGAAAGAGGATTTAGTCTTTGCCTTTTTGTACCAGGCTGTCCTGAAGGTCCACTGGTAGGGGTAGCTGTTTCCTTGTCTCCTTTTTTATTTCTTTCCTCATTTAGGGGAGTTTGCAAAATTGGAGTTTCTCCCACACTACACTGAGTGGGAGGAGTGTGTAATTGGGCCTGCTTTTTGGAAGTTTCACGCTGATTAGACATTGTAGACTATTCTGTGACTTGAATGCTGGTCTCTAGTTCCTTGCCTTTTACTGTCCCTATGGCTGGTGTGCTGGTTTCCTGTGAAGGTTGCTGAGATGTTCCAGTAGTAGATGCACCAATTCCTGATCTTTGTACCTGCCAAAAAGAATCCAGGTCAAGTGTTTTCTCAAGATCTCTTATAACATTCTCAATATTGACCTATTCACTATCATTTTCTACTAGGGTCCCTTCCCTCCATTCATCCATATTTGCAAAGTGTTCAATCTCTAGAATCCTATGGTGAATGTATGGTGACAATCTATTCTTCATTCTTCTATCATAGATAAAGTTGTTAGGGTCATATGGTATACACCCAAAATTTTTGTGTAACTTAAGATGATCTTCTAAAATTCTTTCTGCTTCTTTCTAGGCCTCCCTAGTGTTGCAAACAAAAGGGCCTAGTTGATTCTTGATTCTAAGCTGAGCTTTCTTCTTAGCATTATAAAAATGGACTAGGTCTGCATTTATGATTTTCCTGAAATATTCCAATGCAAAGAGTCTCATAGGAACATACTTTGGTAGCTTAAAAGGGTATAGCTCACACCCATATATCCTGATTTCTGCCTGGTTCTTATATAGGTACCAATCACTTATCCTGTACTGCTTGGAAAGCTGAAGGATCTTCTCAATATAACCATTGATCCTAGGAGGGGAAACTCCTGTCAATAAGATGGTTGCTGGATGAACAAACTGATCAATGAACTCATTATAGGAGTAAGGGGACTCAAAGGATGCATGGAATATGGGACTCCAAAAAATAACAGACCTTGGATTGCCTTTGGTATCAAGTTTCATGACAGGGAAAGGAAAGTTTTCTGACTGATAATACGACATGAGATGATATATGAAGGTGGTATACTTGAAAACTCCTTCATTGTCCAATCTCAAGAATTGGTCATGAATCTTGTTAGCAATATAGGAGGCATAATCATACTTAATAGCAGGGGGTTGTCCAGGAGTAAAAATTGACAACAACACTAGGGTTACCTCATCAAAATATTCACTAGTGTTGAAACCCATAACTAAAGATATCATATCAATAATAATTCTCCCCACATTTGTAAAGAAAGTTTGCAGATAAGGAGGTGGGTCCTTGGGCTAATTTTTCTGTAACATGAAAGTATGACAAATGCGATTCAATTCTAACTGAGACAATTGAGTGGATTTCTTAAGTAAATATCCCATAGAAATGGGGGTGAGAAATTGACTGGAGTGGAATTGCAACATTTCATTGATGGATTGAGTAGTTATTGGGAAGAGGATTGTTTGGCTTGGGGACATAACTGCTCTGAGGTTAGGGTCGTAATTGGCCTGGCATTGATGAATTATATAAGGGAAAACATGGACTGAGGGGAGAAAAGACATGGGAAGGTTAGATTCCCACAGTCCTAAGATGTCAAAGCCATTCAGATAATTGTCTCTAGCTTGGCAAAAGACTTTAAGATGGTTTTTATCAGTGGATAAATCTTTTATCTGGAAGTCTTTATCTGCAAGAGGTAGATAGTCTAAATCTTTGTGAGGAGCATTCATGGGTGTAACATTCAGAGCTACAAGGGTTTCCATTTCTAGTTCTTGTGAATTTAGAAAGGAAATTTCAGGTTTTCTTTGAGAAATGGGAAAAACAGCTGGTGTGGGAATTTATATGGTGAAACAAAGACTGAATTGCACTGAAATTGGGTTCTTTTATGTGGAATTCCAGTGTAAAATGTGAAATTACAGGGTTTCGGTGGAAACTAGATAAATACTTGTGTTTGGGGAGTGAACAGTGTAATAACAGGTTCTGGTAGTGCTAGCAGGTTTTGGGTTGTGTCGGCTGCAAGTTTCTTAGCAAGGTGGCGGTTGGAAACCTCGAACAACTGACTTGGACGTTCTTTGCATGGGAGCACAGGTTTGCAATACAGAACAATGAAAATGATGTTTGTTAGTTTTATTAACAAAGTGAAGGTTGGTGGGGGTTTTTGGTTTTCGGGCAGATGACGTGCACAGGAGTGAAGCGACATTTTGTCATATGCGGGAGAGAAGTAAACGGTTTTGTATCGCACCACTTTTGGGGATGGGCGGTAATTAGCCTCGAACCAGCGATTCCACAGGATGCTTGATGCGTGGTGGAGGCACTGTATAGAAACCGCTTGCTGATCGCGCGTTAACACATGGTCACAAAGTGGTGCGCTATATCGTTAATAACTGTTGGATGTGGGATATGTGATCGGATGGCTGATGGGAGGCATGATGCGACGAGGTTTAACAGTAGTAGGCCCAACACAATTTGGGAATTAATTAATCGTATTGGGGTTGTTGTGAATGGACGGGGAGGTTATTAATTAATCGTGAGGGTTAATTAATCCATTTTCATGCAACGGGAGGATTAGGTTGTTAACTAGTTACGGGTTAACTAGTTAATCCTGGTTAACATGTGTTTATGATTATAACTAACCAAAGGTGTGGGATATATAGATTTTTCAGGGATTTTTAATATATTTAAATAATACGAGAAAAGGGTGAATATGTGCAGGATTTATATAATATAAGTTAGAAATTAATATGAAAAATGTAGTAAGAAGAGCTTCGGCGTAAATCACATGAGAAAGACCTTTGTCGACGCGTTTCGAACCAACAAGTGTGGTTCATCGTCAGGACAAGTTGAAGACAGATCTGGCCTAGCAAGTTAAATAGACAGAGCAGAGACTCTAACGGCTATAAAACGGCTGTAATGAAAAAGTGCTAAGAAAGAATGTTAGAATTGTGCATTTAACTTAGGCTTAAATGGAAAAAAGGGGTTTTTGTGCGATATTGTGTATTTTTCCTAAGTAAAATAGGATTTTATTTAGGAAAATACTTATGAAGTTGAATAAATGATTTATGGATGGTTTTAAGCACTTAGGCCTTTTTAAATTATTGGGCCAAGGGTCCGGTCCCTCCAGAAGTCAGAGAAATGCTCTGAGCCCCTCCAATTTAGCAAATACCTTAGCACTTAGGGGAAATTAGTTAATAATTAGGGAAAATGAGAAGGAGAGTTAATTATTTTGACTTTTCTTTGCTTGAAATGCTTTCAATGTACTGCCTGCCTTGGCCTTGTGATGAAAGTGATAAATAAACACATTTAGAGACATCATTCATCACAAATGATTCTACAACATCAACTACCTACTCTACCTACTTTATCCTAGCATTTTTACTCCTTTATTTGGGTGCACTTAGACTGGCAAACCCTTATCAAATCTTCCTTTTCTTTTACATGGTAAAACCTATCTAAATATGCACTTATTACATCCAAGGGCTCAGATTAAACTGTTGAGCTCCTTTTTATTTACTCTACCTATCTACTTATCTGCCAATATTACACTGTTTGGTCAGATATTTATTCTCTATTTCTATAGCATAAAATTGAAAAATGAATTAGCCAAGTTTAAACAGTTTGACTATTCATGAATTGTGGCATAAATTACAAGCTGCACACAATTGTTTATTACAGAAAGTGAAAAAGTAGTGGCATTTAAACTTGCTCACTTTCCTGGTCTTCCTTTTGTTGGGGTTCATTTTCTTTCATTTTTTCGACCATTTTATTCTTTTTACCCTTTGATTTTTCTTTTAGGGTATACCCTCTTTACATTTTTTTATTTATTTTTTAATTTTTTTTTGAAAATATGGAAAACCTTTGCAACAAGAAAATATATGAACATATTACAGAATTCATCAAGTCAATCATGACATATGACACCTATTGGTATAGGGGCCTAACATAGTGCATAGTGATCAGCTCCTGTAGTCCTTTAATTGCCTTGCTGTCATGCAGTAGTTTAATGAATGTCTCCAGAAATGTAGTGAGCATTGAAGGAACCATTCCTGGCTCTAGTTGATCTTTACTACCTAAAGTGGAGGCCTCTATGAAGCTCTTCTTAGCTTCCAAGAATGTCGCATTTACGTGTTCTAATTTAAACTCGGGTTCCTTTATAGGAGCCTTACGAATCCATGCACTTTCCTCTAGCTGCTTCCCCATATCCTCTCCCATGGTCGTACCACTTTTGAGCATCATGTTTACATTCGGGTCCTCTTTGCGCGGCTCAGACCTCATCATTTGTATATTCTGAGTCGAGGGAGGTTGGAATACCCCTTTTCGCACATCTTTGTGATCAACGTAGGATAGTCTATTGTTTCATGATCAAACTGAGCACAATATGAACAGGATATCCATGTTGGGTTGGTACAATCACAGGCATAGGGCCCTGGTCCTCCGCAATTGTAACAAATTAACTATTTGTGACCCCTTCCTGGTCCCATTCCACCTCAGCCTCGACCTCGCCCCTGAAATCCAGCATACGCCATCCTCGCATTTGGGTCGAGGGCTCGTGTTTCGATCTGCATCCTATAGACAGGGGTCTGATCCATCATTAGCTCATAACTGCTGCAAGTGTGCTCATCGTGGCCTACAGACCTCTAGAAATTACAAAACAATTGTTGGGGTGTCTGTGTATACTTCTGAAACAAATGAAAATTATCCATTTTGTGTTCCCCTCCTATCTAACAAATCACACACCATAAAGCAGGTGTTGCGCTTAGCCGTGCCTGTGCCTCCAGTCTTAATGGCATTGGCCCTCCTCTTGCCAAGTAGTTCGCGAACTCTGGACAATGATCCTTGTCATGGCCCTAGTATTTTCATTTTATGCACCATACTTCCTCGTACACCTCTGCCGCGGTGCCCTATCCTTCTTCAAACTTTGCATTTCCATGCATAGATTTTGTACTTTTGCTTGGATTTGTTGAACTACCAACCCAAGGTCTTGTATTGGGGTCTCATGTAATCTCATTTCCATTTCCAATGCTTTGGCCTAGGTGGAAAGTTTCTATTGTGACGGCGTTGTCCTCAAGTGTGGTGTTAGAGATGCTACAAACCATGCGGGATGTTGTCCATATGTCAATGTCATATTAACTTCACGGATCATACTCTTCAGCCGCTGATCCAGATCCTAGGGAGTCTCGCCCAAGAACATTGCGACCTCTTTAAATCCAATGATTCATTGTGTTTCTAACTTTGGACTGCTAAATCCCCTGTTCAGCGCGTTTTGGATCTCTGCTATCCCTGTGTTTGGGTGGTCGTTAGATTTCTTGATATACCATGTTAATGCACAATCCTGTAGCGTACTCACTAATGTAGCCTTCTTAATATTGCTGTCCATGACACCTTGTGCTTCCCATACTTCTCTTACCACGAATCAGAATTGGTCAAGATCTTCATTCCCTAGCCCTCTGAATACTGGTATTTTGATCGCACTCGCCATACTAAACTATGGAGGTGGTGGAGGTGGAGTGGGTGGAGATGGAGGGGAGGGAGGTGAAGTGGGTGGCGGTGTGGGTGGAGGTTGTAACCGTGGAATGTTTTGCCTTATCACGTTGATCGCACTTCTCGGAGAGACCTTAGTGAACTCTTCCTCGCTCTCTCCCAAGGGTGAAATTAAGGGATTTTTTTTCTAATTCCTCGCTACTTTTGTAGATCTTTCCGCTCCATGTAGTCCCAAACATTAATGTATTCACATGACCCTTTTTTCACACAATAGCATCTTAATCCAAGTATTCAAAGATTAAATATACTTACCTCGTACTCCTTAGAGAAAGCATCACTCTACCTCATTGTAGCTCATCGTCATGTCTACCGTAAACTCAGTGAGAAATCCCCCTATTATTCGGTCGAGCCAATGGTCCATAGCTCACGCAATCTTATCTTCTGATGCTTCTAGTCTGCATACTAATTCTGAAATCCACATTATTGGTTTGTCGATCCTGCACCTTCCCTCACTGTTGGCTAACTTCACGATCCACTCATATAGCTCAGAAGGAAAGGATGCAAAGAAAATCTCGTGGATTTCCATATACACATAGCGCTCCAACCACTTTTCCTTAGATACTTGTGGAGTTCTATTTTCTTGTGTCGTGAACTCGTGAATCTTCTTATCCAACCACTCTTCAATTTCCTTCTTTGTTGAGTTCCAGTGAGAGGACATCAAACATCCCTTATGTAGATCCCAGTCCAAGCAACGGAACTATTTATTGGTTTAGTGGGGCCTAACCCAGGTTTAGAAGTGATTTAGCCAAGCAAATCTCGTTACTACTGGCCCTTTCAGCAAGGTCTCACCCGAAGTAGTATGGGAGGGTGCTAGAACCATGTTTCCACACATACGGGCACCCCGTGCCCTGCAATACTCCCTTCGTACAATTCTAGCCACAGTGCGACCCATGTTATTTACCCAATTCTTCCTTAATTAGGCTTTGTTAGCTGATTACTTAGATTATTTCCATATATAAGCATTCATACATGTATTTATCAATTGTGTGTAGTAAATAAACAAAATACAAGTAATCAAAATACAGATTCAAGAATAGATGCACATCGTAAACTTCTCTTTATTAACTTTCAATCCTAAATATAAACCCAACTCCGCACTGTGCACTCAGCTACAGGGGTCTGCGCACTTAGCGAAGGACTCTTCTAGGACTCTGCACACTCAGCTGCAGAGCCTCTACCTACTACTATAACCCAGTACATCTCAAATCCAACTCTAACCCTGAACCATGCCTTTGCTATTCTATCTATCCTTTTTTCACTATCTTTACATTTAGAGCCTTGCTCTATTTATACAATCCCATGGTCTTCGGACCATGGGTAGGCCGACACAACTTTACATTAAATTACAATATTTTAGGGCGGACAGCCCTATGACTCATCCTAGACCTCATGCTCCATGCCCGCAATTCGCGAATTCTTACAATCTAATTGACCAAACTTGGGCTTTGAGCCCCAAAACTTGTTGCGCGAGATCCCATGCCCAACACCCTATTTCTAAACTGTTGGAGGTTATATCCCTCTGTGCCAAGGCAAGGTGAAGATCTAGAAGGACCCAGATGAGGGATAGTTCCTCCTTAACACACCCCTACTGCCAGAAAATATCACTTTTGAAGGTATGTGCTTGGCACGAATCCCACATCTGAAGCTTGAAGATTGGGATTTAGGGGACATCGAGCAATTCCACCACCTGGCTACTGACACATTCATGAAGAGGGTTTTCTACAAGGATTTTGGTGTCATTGTGCTAGAGCCGGTGGAATGGATTCACGGGGTGAACAAGGCAGGGTTGTTGAACCTGCTATGGGTGCCTCATTACCACCATGCCCATATAAATTTGATTATCATCAAATAGTTGTTGTCCCTGGTGCATGATGGGTGTTTGTGGCTAAATGAGCTAATCCCTATAACTGACATGCTGATCCATTGGATCAAATTACTCCCTCATTCAAGACTAAACCCAGCCAAGGCATTTGGCAAAAAGATGGGCGAGCATAACCTCACTGAGAAGATGAAGGAAAAGTTCAAACTTTTCAAGAAGTCATGCGAGTATTCCATTTCCAGTATTACTGACCCCACGGTGAAGGTTTCCACTCAAATTTTGTCTGGCAAAGTGATGAGAAAGTGCGGTGCAGACAGGGTGATGTCACCAGTGGTTTCATTAGTGGCTCAGTGTGCAAAGGGCGTACAGTTCAACTGGGCCCGCTACTTGTGAAACAATTTCCTTGTGAACTGCAAAGAGGCATAGAACCACAACAAGACTTTCCATTATTCATGGATATCACTATTAGTTGTGTTAGTCATGTGGGAGTTGTCGGAGGATAGCCAATTTCCCCTAATCGAGACAAACTTTCTGGAAGCACAAAGTTTGCATCTTTATAGGCCACTAAGGGCGTTGACTGGGTTAGGGAAAGCAAACTGTTTTGGGTACTAATGGAGGCAAGCATCCGTGCATCCGTCAACCAAAAGTCATGGTTGTCACCAACCGTCATTGAGCAGCTATCTGAGTATGCAGATTTCAAAGTGAACTTTCACTGTGTTTACATCTGGGCGTGGAAGGATCCAGATAAGAAGTGGTATGACTTACCCTACCTAGCCATGGGTGACACCATTGTAGAGGTCCTCAAGCATTGGCCAAGATATTGGCACACAACATTAGAATTGGCCACCGGGACTATCAAGTCCATGGAGAAGCAAAAAAAGGAAGTGACTCATCTAACGGTTCAATAGTTGGCTGAAAAGAGGAAAAATGAGACCGAGGAAAAGGTAGGCATAGAAGTAGAGCACACTGCAAAGGAACAAGCAGAGTAGGAAGAGCGTGGCTTTGACAGAAGTCAAATATCTCCTTCGCCGCAAACGAAGGAATAAGAACATCAGAATAGGGCGACAACAATCAAGAGAGCACTCCCTTCCACGTAAAGCGACGTAGGGAACATGAAAAGGAGGGACAACGAAAGAAGACCAAAGCTCCAAGTCATCGCTCGATCTACTTACCTTGACAAAGGGAAACTTAAAAAATATTGGTGATAAGGTAAGGGATATGACAGCAAAACTTCTGCATCAGTTTGAGCAGCAACAAAAATAGGCACTGGTCACCATACAAAAGGATCTACATGAGCTACATATCCAAATGATGAGGATTCAAATAGCTACAAGGCAGAGCAGCGCTGCATCAACTAGTTTGGCACCAAGGAACACTCAAGCAGTAGAGTTGGTTCGATCCTTGGATCTCTGGGAAGTCGAGCTGCCTGATGGACCTCTGAGAGTGGAGGTAGGCTCTGACAAGGCTAATGTCAGTGCTTTGAGGAATGTTGGCCTCAACTTGGCCATGCTCCCCAGTGAATTCCTTCACACACTACAAGCAGGTGTGATTACAGAGATTAGGGCCCAGGAGCAGCCCGCGCTGAGCTTGATCAGCAAACAAAAAGTCAAAACGAACAAATGTTTGTGGAGAAATCAGTTGTGCTAGAAGCATGGAAGAAGGTTCAGTAGAATAACGAGCAAACTACAGTTGTGGTGACCAAAGCATGAAAAATAGTTCCATAACTACATATACCAAAAGAAGAATCATTAGAGGCCAAGATTAGGAAGTTGGCTGTCAGTGTGCTCGATGCGAAAATAGAAGTGGCCAAGGTTCAGTTTGAGTTGAACCTAAAGATAACAGAGCTTGAGTTGAATTCACAGCCTTCAACTCCACCAGAGGTTAGAGAACAACATGAAGCCTGTAGAAATTTTGAATAATTTAACACATATTCAACAGAGATTATCCTGATCATGTACTATTGTGGAAAACATACA
>APFE030263740.1:90052-104442 GCA_000404065.3 Pinus taeda
GTATCTCATAGAGATGTTAAATTCATCTCTGCTTTCTGGAAAGCTTTGTTTACTAGTTTGGGAACTCGAATTCATTTTAGCACTGCATATCACCGACATGCTGACGGACAGACCAAACGTATAAACCAAGTCTTGGAAGACATTTTGAGGATGTACGTAATGCCACAACCTACTATATGTTAAGAGTACCACCACTTCGTGGAATTTACGTTCAACAACAGCTATCATGAATCCCTCAAAATGAGACCATCCGAGGTGGTGTATGGGAGGAAGTGTGGAATACTAGCTAACTCGAGTACTCCTAGAGATAAGCTAATTCTAGGGCCTGATACGTTGGTGGAAATGGAGAAAGAGGTAAAGAAAGTACAACATAATTTAAAAGTTTCCCAAGACAGGAAGAAAGCATATACTGATAAAAAGAGAACCTATAGAGAGTTTCATGTGGATGATTATGTTTATGTGAGAGTAAATCCTAGGAAAATTTCTTTAAAGTGGGGGGGGTTGCACAAAGCTAGCTCCTCACTACTATGAACCTTCCTAGATTTTGGAAAGGATAGGGCGAGTAGCTTATGAGCTTACTCTACCAATCCACCTACGAATTCGTAATGTGTTTCATGTGTCACTGTTAAAAAAAAGATATTTACAACCCAAGGTATATCATTAATTGGCAAGATGTACAGGTAAAGAAAACATTAAATATATTTGTCTCTATTTAAATTTTAGTTAATTTAATATATTTGTCTCTATTTTAGTGTAACACCCCCAATTAGTTTGGTTTTATTTCTTTCTACAAATAGTTAGAATTGTTAATTAATTACCTCATGGAGAGGTTGAGAGATTTTTAGGTTAGGTAAGGACCTAATTAAGTTGGAAAGACTTTTTGTTCAAAAGAGAAAAGAAATGGTTATGATTTAAAAGAATTCTTTTGTTATCTGAAGAGGAAAAACTCATTGCATGACCACAAGATTTCCTAACTTCCAAGAAGTTTGCAGAAACAATTATTCCTTGCCCTCAAAGGATTTTAAAAAGGAAAATCCATGAGACGGAGGGGGTTACAAACTTTCTGGAAAGACATAAGTAAGAATAGAGATACGGGTTGACGCAATGCAGGGCCCAACAGCCAAGTATCTGAGCTGGTAAGGACCAGTGGAAGGATCTATCCCCTTTCAAGATTGTGATTTGAGGCGGGTTCAAGTGAGACCCTGTTAAGTCCCTATACTACTAGTGTAACCCCTTATTTCTATTAGTATAACCCCCTTAGTATATTGTTGTGCCCATTTAGCCCCCATATTGTAATTATCGTGCCCCATAGAAGCCCACTATTGTTATTATTGTGCCCTTACATTATTATTGTTATGTCGAATCTGATATATTATCACCCCTTAGACTCCTATATATAGAAAGGAGGTATTGTCATTTGTATCATCCAATAATTGTTCATATGTATAATGTAAAGGAGGTTTCCCCCTCGAAGAGGCTAAATTCTTAGGTGGTTATCTCTCTTTTCTATCTTTTTGTGAGCTAGTTTCATAACATTTGGTATGAGAGCTTTGGATTCTAGGGTTTCACTGCTTCAAAAAAGTCATTGTGATATTTTCGGTATAACATTTTCGCTACGAAGTTTCATAATAAATCGGTAGAGAACCTCGAGCCCAAATTTCAGATCTTGTCTCGCTATATTTTCAAAGATATGATATGAGGAAGTTTGGGTTTTTGCAAGCTCCAAAGTTTCATCTCAAATAATCCATCGTGGATTTTTCTCCATAATATTTTTTCTACGAAGGTTGAGATTATGAAATTAAATCCCATTTGAGCCGAAATCTTGGTGAAGCTCGAATCTAAATCTTAGATCTTATCTAACTATATCTTTGGAGATATAATCTAAGGAAGTTAGGGTTTTTGCATACTTTGAAATTACATTCTAAACATGTGACCTTGGGAAAATCGTCATAACTTTCTCTATGAGCAACAAATTCAAATATTGTAAGAAGTTAAAAAAAGAGGAAGGATGGTAGTTTTCTCTATATAGTTTTCAGGCCCGAAGGTCAAAACAGTGAGACATGGCACATTGTACATGTTCGCTCCACTGAAACATTATATAATCAGTCAGCGTAGGAGATTGGACATAAATTTTCTTGGAGAATCAAATTTTAACCACAATTGCAAGGTTAGAAAGAGGACTCAATGGGCTATGCAATTTTAGAACTTGTAGATCTAAAATTACATAGTTACATTCGTTTCAAGATTAAGCTGCTAAAATCAAGAAAAGGCGATATGAGGAAGTTTGATGGCAAGGATTTGGTAAATTGGATACTACAAATGGAGCAATATTTTGATCTACACGAGGTTCAATTGTTACAAAAGGTAGATATTGCATCTTCATATTTAGAACCGAATCAATTTTTATGGTAGAAAGGGCTTTTTTATGGTAAAGCATTTCTCACTTGATCAATTTCCATAGAATAAATGATAACACATTATGAGGATACAAAGAGTAACACCTTCTTTAGCCAATTGATAAATCTCAAACAAAAGGGTTTAATGGGAGAGCACATTGAGGACTTTCAAAAATTGAATATAAGGTTAAATGATATTCCATAGAAGCAAAGGATTGATGTCTTTATAGGGACTTTAAAAGATAACATTCAACATGAGGTTCATCTTTGGGAACTTGAATCATTGGAGAAGGCATTTCGGTTGGCAAGAAAACCTGAAAGCGAAATTATGGAAATAAGGAATCCCACCACCCATGATTATAATTATGGAAATTTTTTTTATCCTAGCCTTCCACAACCTACAAGGTTTACACGACAACAATTGGAAGAGAAAAGAGAAAAAGGGCTTTGTTACAATTGTGATAGCAAATATGCTAAAGGTCATAAGTGTGCTGAGAAAAACTTATTTTACATAGATTATGAGGAGGAAGAAAAGGATCAAAAAACATCAAAAGAATACGATATACACTAGGAACCAACTGCAGAGAAAGAAGAACTAAATCCGACCATATCTTGTAAATAATTAGCAAGAATTACCACTCCTCAAACTCACAAGATAGAAGGACATATCAAGAAGAAAAATGTTCAAGAAGTGAAAGATCACATCGAGAAAGAAGAAATAAATCCAACCATATCTTATAATGCATTGACTGAAATTACCGCTCCTCGAACTATCAAGATATAAGGACATATCAAGAAGAATAATGTTCAGGAAGTGAAAGATCACATCGAGCACCAACAAATGAATCCAACCATATCTTGTAATGCATTGGAAGAAATTACGACTCCTCAAAATTTCAAGATAGAAGGACATATAAAGAAGAAAAATATTCAAGTAGTGAAAGATAACATTGAGCATCAACACCAAGTTCTCCAACATTTAAAGGATAACGCCACTTTGGTGCAGAATCGATTGAAACAACAGGAAAATCAACATCGTAGTGAAAGAAGTTTGGATGTACGCAATTGAGTATTTTTATGGCTACTTCTCAAGCAAGCTATTTATGTGAAGGAAATGTTGCCAATACTACATGCACTTAAGAAATGATTATCTTACCTAATGGGAAGACACTTCAAGGTAAAAATGGATCATGATAGTCTTAAATACTTTTTAGAACAAAGATTATCTTTAGAAGAAATAAAAAAATCGGTCACAAATATGTTGGATTAGGACTTTGAAATCATGTACAAAAAAGGGAAGCAAAATGTTGTTGCAGAAGCACTCTCAAGAAAGGATGAGGATGTGGAAGCATTGTTTCGGATGAATGGAAGAAGGACGAGGAGGGCCACTCATTCAAAAGTTGTAGAAGATCCCAGTTCAAACAATATTGCGAGAACTTGACGAGGAAGGAAAATTCATATTGGAGCGTGGAGCAGTCACGGAAAAAAGAACTCAAAAACTACCAAATCGATCAATTTCAGAGTATCTCATCAGGTGGAAGAACTTACCCATTGAATATTCCACATGGAAAGATGAAAATTATATAAAGAAGCATCAATAACTTCTCAAGCATTCAGAACAACACTTTTTGAAGGAGAGGGGCATGTTAAGTCCCTATACTAATAGTGTAACCCCTTATTGTTATTAGTACAACCCCATTATTATATTTTTGTGCCCATATAGTTCGCATATTATTATTGTTGTGCCCCATAGAAGCCCACTATTGCTATTATTGTGCGGTTAGATGATTATTGTTATGTGGGCTCTCATTATATTATGACCCCTTAGACTCTTATATATAGAAAGGAGGTATTGTCATTTGTATCATCTAAGAATTGTTCATTTGTGTAATGTAAAGTACATTGATCTATCTTTTCTATCTTTTTGTGAGTTGGTTTCATAACATGCCCTAATGCCATTAAAGAGTCTTACAAGAAACCTATCCACTATACTTGTTGTCTGGAAGTTGGGAGATATCAGGGGGAGAACTCATTCACCAGCAAGTTTACAGAATGTAGATAAGTAGTAAAACTAATAGAATTATTAGATATTGCAGTAATGATTTTTGAACATAGAGTATAATGTTGTGAGTTATTAATATGCTTAGATAATAATTATGGCAAATGAATGACTAAATGTTAGCAATAATCTCTTTATTATGGAATTTAAATGCAATATCTATGTATGATAAAGTTCATGCTCAATATTTATTTTATTCTGGAATTCAAATGAAGTATACGTGGATGATAAGGTTCATGGAGAACACTTATTTTGTTCTAAGATTCAAATGTAGTATATTTTTATGATAAGTTGATGTACAATATTTATTTACAGTGATATGAAAAGAAACCATAGACCGTGGAAAAATGTAACACGATTATAAAATGAAACTAAACATTCTTGATAACCCCGTTGTTAACCCTGATTGAAAGAAAGAAACAAAAACAGTCTTTAAACACCAATACGGGAACTATATTTGCAAAGGATATTAATATTCATTATATTATATCAGTAGGGCGATTTTGAAATAAATGGAATGATCCAAAACTAGAAGTTTGAAGTACTTCTTACTGGAATAGAATTTAAGTTTAAGGAAATAAATAAAAAAACTAATGTACAATTATGTGCATCAAAAAGAAATAACACGAATCTTATGTAACCCATAACAAATTGGTAGCATTAAAACACGACTGTGAAATCAATAAGAAAATCACAGTGCACAATGAAATTATAGAGGTGACTCATTTAAATGAACATTAGCAGTAGCTAAGCTAGCAAAAGTTGCTATGGTAATTTGAGAGAGCCACCATCTCAGGAGTGGGTTAGTTCCAATGCTGAGTGAGGGGTCGTTTTCAAATATTATTATTATTACATACCTTTTGTTTGAGAGTGGGTAGATTCACCAAGGCCAATATGGTATAATCTCAATGTACCATCGAGTTCTCTTTTCTTTTTATTTTTGAGTTGTTTGAGTTTTCGGGATCTTTGTGGTGGCCAATGCCACCGTGGCCACCACAAAGATCCCGAAAATTGAGCCTCAAGATCCAAAGGAGGGGGAATGCCTCTTCCACTCACAGATGTGGGTGAAGGGTTCTCCACTGCAGTTCATTGTCGACAACGGGAGCCAAAAGAACCTCATTTCAGTAGAAGTCATGAAGCGAATAGGCCTAAAGACTACAACACATCCACAGTCATACACCATTGGGTGGATTCACCAAGGACAAGATCTTCACATCAGCTAATATTGTCGCCTTCCCTATAGCATCAAGCCCTTCAAAGATGAGGTATTGTGTAATGTTTCTCCTCTTGAAGTTTTTGATGTATTGTTAGGACAACCATACTTGTGGAGGCGACATGTTGTATGTGAGTCTAGACCTCGTTATGTGATTATTAATTTGGCTAATAAGTTGTACAAGATACTGGAGGTAGCCTCGACTGCCTCCATGTCTTTGGTCACTGCAAAGAAATGTAGTAAGATCATTTCCTAGACCAAGAAATTTGTTTTCCTTATGATTCTTCCCCAAGGTAAGAAGAAGGTTGTGGCCAAGGCTTCTAGGCAGGGCTCCTATACATAGTAGCAAAACATGGACAAGGTCATGGAGGGGTACAGGGACATTTTCGCCTCACCCACAAGGGTAATTCTGCACTATAAGGTCAAGCACTCCATTGATCTGACACAGGCCATGCCGCTGCCCAATGGACCGATCTACCAACGCTCTATTCTGAAGAACGATGACATCAAGAGGCAGATTTAGGAACTACTGCAGAAAGGGCACATTGTGCCAAGCTCATCACCCTGTGGGAGCCCGATTGTATTGGTAAATAAAAAGGATAGGATCAAGAGTCTTTGAATTGACTATCTGGCATTGAAGAAGATCACTCTGTGGAATAGGTACCCAATCTTGCGGATTGATGACCTTCTAGACCAACTCAAGGGGGAAAATATTTCAGCAAGATTGACTTGATATCAGGTTATCACCAGGTGCCTATCAAACCCTCCGATGTCTAGGAGATTGCCTTCAAATCCAAGGAGGGTGTTTTCGAATGGTTGGTCATGCTATTGGATTGACGAATGCCCTTGCAACCTTCATGAGACTGATGGACGACATATTGTAGCCCTTCACCAATGCATTCATGGTGGTGTATTTATATGGAATCTGATCTTCAACTAGAGTTGGGAAGAGCACCTCCACCATATTCGATAGGTCCTCCAAACCCTTTGAAAACACAAGTTGTGTGCTAACTCTGAGAAATGTACATTTGGTCTAAACTAGGTTCAATATCTGGGGTACATCTTTAACTATTAGCGTGTACATGTGGACCCATCAATGATATAAGTGATTCAGTATTGGCCAGCCCCAACCACTCTAACAGAGCTCTACAAATTTTTGGGTCTTGCCAATTTCTACCATAGGTTCATGTTGGGGTTCTCTCATATCACTTGGCCTTTAAGTCAATTCACAAAGGGTAGGGAAAATGGCAAGTTCTTTTGGTCGAAAACCCAGCAGCAGGCATTCCCTCACTTGAAGAATCACCTCTATTCTACACCAGTGCTCACATTACTAGACCTAAAACAACCATTTGAGATTAAGATAAATGCCTCCAACTATGCTACTCATGTAGTTCTTACTCAACATGGGCATCTAGTGGCTTACGACAGTGAGATAGTTTCAAACACAGTCTGAAAGTACCCTACTTAAGACAAGGAAATGTATTCCATTGTGCAGGTCTATCATCAATGGAAGCATTACATTCTATGGAAGGAAACAGTGATCCAGAAAGACCAATAGCCTCTATAGTTCATACAGACACAAGGGAAGTTGTAAAACAATCGTTATCATAAATGGTTCACCTATCTGCAACAATTCCATTTGAACATTAAGTATAAGAAGGGCAGCACCAATAATGTTGTTGATATCCACAGCTGACCATCACTCATGGCACTAATCACTATGCTCAACTCCTTTGGGCACAAGACATTGGGGTGGCCACATATTTACAAGAGTGATCGAGAATTTGGCAACATATACCAAGGACTCCTTGAAGGGAAGAAAGTTCCAATTTTTCACCTTAAGGATGCACTGTTATGCCACTTGGGACACATATGTGTTCCTTCAAGTGAGTGTGCCAAGAATATTTAGGAGGCACACTAGAGTCGAGTCGCTGGAGATTTCAGAGTAGAGAAAACTGTGGTGGTATTGCAAAAATATTTGTATCGGCCAAAAATTCATCGAGACATTGGGAAGTACATTAGATCTTGCACCGCCTGAACCATTGCCAAACCAACCATCAAGAAGAAAGGCTTGTATACTCCTGTACCTACTCCTAGTCAACCTTGGTAATCCATCTCCATGGGTTATATGTCGGTCCTTCCTTCTACTAAGCATGGTAACGATTGCATTTTCGTGGTTGTTGACATATTCACTAAGATGGCCATCATGGTAGTCTACAAGAAGAGTATCACAGTAGAGGCCACTACTAAGCTCTTCTTTGAGTGAGTGTTGGTACACTTTGGGATCCCACAACCCATTATCTCAGATCGGGACAACAGATTCCTGACTTCATTTTCTCTGGTCGATGTTGGACACAAAACTCACTAAGTCCATGGCTTTCCATCCCCAAACTGATGGCCAAACAAAGGTTGTCAACACGATGATAGTACACATTCTGCAGATGTACAACACAAAGCATCCGCACACATGGGATGAAAGTATCCCCTATTTCCAACATAGCTACAACAGAGCTCTCCACATCTCAACAAGCCACATCCCCTTTCAGGTAGGGTTGGTATTTAAACTAATATGCCTCATTAATGTGGCCATATCATTTGCATCCACTCAGGTAGATTCGGCTCACGTGAAGTCCAAATGTGAAAGGGCTAATAGCTTCATTGAGTGCATTGAAAACATCCGCCAATAGCTCCATGATATATTGGATACATTCGATGCTAAGTGTAAGCAGTGCCATGATCAGCATTGAGTGTCACAGAAATTCCATTTGGGCGACAATATTTGGCTACATTTACGGAAGGAGTGCCTTGATGGACCCCACCACAAGCTTCGTCCGCTCCGATATGGGCCATACACCATCACCAAGGGCATTATGGACAATTTCTTCAAACTGAACATCCCACCATTCCTTGGTCTGCACCCAATGTTCAATGTAGACTGCCTTCAACCATACTTTCCACCATTGTTGGAGACATTTGACATTGCAGAATAGCTCACACCAACAGAGCTCAACTCGGACTGCATAGAACAGGCCACAACTGATCATATCATGGACATATAGATCAAGAACACACGACAATAGAGGATACAACTATAACGAGTTGCCAAAGCAAACCAAGTCCTTCAGCAAGGCAAATGGCTCACCAGGGACCAAGTTCAGCATAAGTTTCCTCATCTCATGGAGGAACTCAATGCAATGGGGACTATTGCTTCCTAAGGGGGGAGTACTAATCTAGGTGGATAATGGTGGCCACCCACCTATTCCACTTCGACCCTTACCATTGTTTCTTTGATTTTTTTAGTTTCCTTAATTGTAGCACAATTTACTATTTTTGGCAGTTTTTCGAGTCCTAAACTTGCAAAGCTGTTTTGAGGCCCTAAACAACGTTTTTTTTGCAAAATTCCTTTGGTGATTACAAAATTAATCACATTGGAATTTGTAGTCCACGGAGAAGTATTTCCAAAAAGGTATCATATGTGTCAATAATATGGCCAAGTTACGACCCCGGGAAGTTGGCTGCCTAACTAACCCCAACATTACCCATAAACTCTTGTTGTTACATCTCCTTGGGTTAGGGTTTTGGTTTTTGAGGGTTTTATCTTATTGTTCAATTATAAAAAGTCCCTTGAGCCACATTGTAACTCAATTCAGAAGCATGTCGCTACCACATCTCTTATCAGAGATAAGCTACCATCGCTCGAGCTATCTTATTTCCATTATGTTTGTAAACATAGTTCAGTATTTTTCTATCCATGAAATGAAGTGTTTTTATGTTTCATCTCTATGTTTATGAGTATATATGTAAGCTATTTCATTCATGTTTAAGTTCGGATAACTAGCCATTAGGGCCAAGGGAAGGGCAACAACTAAGGTAGAAAATTGCTTATTAGAAATAGTTGGGCAACTAGTAACGCTAAATTTAAGCATGTTATCTTTAGGATCATATGATGTACTTATAATAATGGATTGGTTAGAAAAACATTGGTCAGTGGTTAATTGCAAAAACACAACTATTAGTTATCTCTCTAAAGAGGGTGTTAGTCAAGAAATTCGAGGAATTTGAAGAGTTGTTAAGTTGCGACCAATTACTGCCAAACAATTAAGTAAATGTACTCGGAAAGGATGTCAGGTGTATGTTTTCCAGATAGGTTATACAAACTCCAAAGATAAAACATATACTTTAAAGGATATATGTATTATCCAGGAATTTGGAGATGTGTTTCCTGAAAAGGTATCAGGCTCACCACCCAAAAGGGATATTAATTTCACTATACATTTAATATGAGGGGATGCGTGAGTATCAAAATACCCTTACCGAATGAGTGTACCCAAGTTTACTAAACTGAAAATGAAATAGCAAGAGCTAATGTATAAGGGTTATATTTTCCCAAGTGTGTCACCTTGGGGGGAACCTATACTTTTCATAAGGAAAAAAGATGGTACATTTAGATTATGCATCAATTATTGATAGCTTAATAGGTTACCTATCAAGAATCAGTACCATTTACCAAGAATTGATGAACTTTTTGATCAAGTTAAAGGAGCCACCATATTTTTTAAAATTGATCTGTGATCTCGGTACCATCAGATTGAGATAAAAGTTCAAGGTATTTGTAAACAATATTTAGAACATGTTATGAGCATTATGAGTTTATTGTGCTACCATTCAGACTCACCAATGCTCAAGCAACTTTTATGATTCTAATGGATGGTATTTTTTATCCTTATTTGGATAATTTTATTTTTATTTTTATTGACGATATACTGATTTATTCTAGAGGTTTGGAGGAACACAAATAACACCTCGAGATAGTAATACAAGTCTTGCGAATGAATGAGTTATAACCTAAAAGTATAAAATGTGATTTTTATAAGAATTGGATTCAATATTTGGGGCACATTATCTCTACTGAAGGTATAGTTGTGGACCCTAAAAAAGATAGAAACATCATGGATTGATCAGTACGAAAAAGTGTGATGGATATCAGATCCTTTATGGATTTGGCTGTTTATTATCGAATATTCATAAAGGGATTCTTGAAAATTGCATACCCTATCACCCCCTTGTAGAAAAAAGGAAGTCCTTTTCATTGCACAAGTGAACGTCAGCACAATTTTGAACACCTGAAATAGATGTTAACCACCACCCGAGTACTCAAGGTAGCTGATTTCGAGTAGGAATTTATAGTTTGCACGGATGCTTGTCAGGAGGGAGTTGGTGGTGTATTAATGCAAGAGGAGAGGGTCATATCTTCTGAATCACGCTAGCTAAAGGTTCATGAGTAGAGATATCCTACTTATGACCTAGAATTGACAACGGTGGTGCATGCCTTGAAAATGTGGTGACATTACTTGTTAGGGAAAATGTTTATCCTAATGACAGATCATAGTAGCTTGACGGGTTTCTTCAAGGAGCCTAATCTAGATTCTCGGCAAGTAAGGTGGACGCCCTTCCTTAGAGAATATGATTTTGACATCAAACGTGTGAATGGAAAGGAAAATCAAGTAGATAACGCTTTGAGTAGGAACTTGCATCACCTATATGAAGTATCATTTAGTAAAATAGAAAGAAACTTTGTAAAATCAAATCCGAGAAGTTGCTATAAAAGACCCAGAATACGAATTCCTTTGGCAATAAGCTAAACAAACGTTAGTCTCACAAAAAAAAAGTGACTATGGTATAAATCCACATTAGTTGTTGACTTTCAGAGGAAGAATTTATGTGCCAAATCAAAAGGCCACCACGCAATATATGTTAGATGAATTTCACAGAAGTCCATATATGGCACATCCAATCTATCAAAATTTGTTCTCTGCAATTAAAAAGGCTTATTTTTGTCGAGGAGTGAGAAGATATATTATGGAATACTTAGACAAATTCTTGGAAGGTCGGTAAGTTAAAGCAGAATACCGACGCCTAGCTTGACTGCGTCACCGACTCCCCATTCTTGAATGGAAATGGGATACAATTACATTGGATTTCATAATAGGCTTACCTAGATCGAGGAAGTAGAACGACCCCATCATGGTGGTGGTGGATAAGCTAAGTAAAACAACCCACTTTATTCCTATTAAATCTACTTATAAAACTGTGGAAATCACTAACATATTTATGAAAGAAATTTATAGATTGCATGGATTTCCTAACGTGGTGGTATCTCATAGAGATGTTAAATTCATCTTTGCTTCCTGGAAAACTTTGTTTACCAGTTTGGGAACTCGAATTCATTTTAGCACTGCATATCACCCACATGCTGACGGATAGACCGAACGTGTAAAGCAAGTCTTGGAAGACATTCTCAGGATGTATGTAATGCCACAACCTACTATATGTTAAGAGTATCACCACTTAGTGGAATTTACGTTCAACAACAACCATCATGAATCCCTCAAAATGAGACCATTCGAGGTGTTGTATGGGAGGAAGTGTAGAATACTAGCTAACTCGAGTAGTCCTAGAGATAAGGTAATTCTAGGGCTTGATATGTTGGTAGAAATGGAGAAAGAGGTAAATAAAGTACAACATAATTTAAAAGTTTCCCAAGACAGGAAGAAAACATATACTGATAAAAAGAGAACCTATAGAGAGTTTCATGTGGATGATTATGTTTATGTGAGAGTAAATCCTAGGAAAAATTCTTTAAAGTGGGGGGGTTGCACAAAGCTAGCTGCTCACTACTATCAACCTTCCTAGATTTTGGAAAGGATAAGGCGAGTAGCTTATGAGCTTACTCTACCAAGCCACCTACGAATTCATAATGTGTTTCATGTGTCACTGTTAAAAAAAAGATATTTACGACCCAAGGTATATCATTAATTGGCAAGATGTACAGGTAAAGAAAACATTAAATATATTTGTCTCTATTTAAATTTTAGTTAATTTAATATATTTGTCTCTATTTTAGTTTAACACCCCCAATTACTTTGGTTTTATTTCTTTCTACAGACAGTTAGAATTGTTAATTAATTACCTCATGGAGAGGTTGATAGATTTTCAGGTTAGGTAAGGACCTAATTAAGTTGCAAAGACTTTTTGTTTAAAAGAGAAAAGAAATGGTTATGATTTAAAGAATTCTTTTGTTATCTGAAGAGGAAAAACTCATTGCATGACCACACGATTTCCTAACTTCCAAGAAGTTGGTAGAAACAATTATTCCTTGCCCTCAAAGGATTTTAGAAAGGAAAATCCATGAGACGGAGGGGGTTACAAACTTTCTGGAAAGACATAAGTAAGAATAGAGATACTGGTTGACACAATGCAGGGCTCAACAACCAAGTAGCTGAGCTGGTAAGGACAAGTGGAAGGATCTATCCCCTTTCAAGATTGTGATTTGAGGCCGGTTCAAGTGAGACCCTGTTAAGTCCCTATACTACTAGTATAACCCGTTATTGCTATTAGTATAACCCCCTTAGTATATTGTTGTGCCCATGCAGCCCCCATATTGTAATTATTGTGCCCCATAGAAGCCCATTATTGTTATTATTGTGCCCTTACATTATTATTGTTATGTCGAATCTGATTATATTATCACCCCTTAGACTCCTATATATAGAAAGGAGGTATTGTCATTTGTATCATCCAATAATTGTTCATATGTATAATGTAAAGGAGGTTTCCCCCTCGAAGAGACTGAATTCTTAGGTGATTATCTCTCTTTTATGCCTTTTTGTGAGCTGGTTTCATAACATTTGGTATGAGGGTTTTCGATTCTAGGGTTTCACTGCATCAAACAAGTCATTGTGATATTTTTGTTATAACATTTTCGCTACGAAGTTTCAGAATAAATCAGTAGAGAACCTCGAGTCCAAATTTCAGACCTTGTCTTGCTATATTTTCGAAGATATGATCGAAGGAAGTTTGGGTTTTTGCAAGCTCCAAAGTTTCATCTCAAACAAGCCATCGTGGATTTTTCTCCATAATATGTTTTCTACGAAGGTTCAAATTCTGAAATTAAATCCCATTTGAACCGAAATCTTGGTGAAGCTCGGGTCTAAATCTTAGATCTTATCTAACTATATCTTCGGAGATATAATCTGAGGAAGTTAGAGTTTTTGCATACTCCCAAATTACATTCCAAATAAGTGACCTTGGGAAACTCATCATAACTTTCTCTATGAGCAACAAATTCAAATATCGTAAGAAGTTACAAAAAGAGGAAGGATGGTAGTTTTCTGTATATAGTTTTCACGCTCGAAGGTCAAAACAGTGACACGTGGCACGTTGTACATGTTCCCTCCACTCAAACATTATATAATCAGTCATCTTAGGAGATTGGACATAAAAGTTTCTTGGAGAATCAAATTCTAATCACACTTGCAAGGTTAGAAAGAGGACTCAGTGGGCTACGCAATTTGAGAACTTGTAGATCTAAAAGTACATAGTTACATTAGTTTCAAGATTAAGCTGCTAAAATCAAGAAAAGGCGATATGAGGAAGTTTGATGGCAAGGATCCGGTAAATTTGATACTACAGATGGAGCAATATTTTGATCTATGTGAAGTTCAATTGTTACAAAAGGTACATATTGCATCTTTATATTTAGAACCGAATCAATTTTTATGGTAGAAAGGGCTTTTTTATGGTAAAGCACTTCTCACTTGATCAATTTTCTTAGAAGAAATGATAACACAATATGAGGATACAAAGAGTAACACCTTCTTTAGCCAATTGATAAATCTCAAATAAAAGGTATATAATAATAATATTTACCATCAATTTAAAT